>BMAO01001341.1:0-44943 GCA_019973975.1 Trichonephila clavata | reverse complement strand
AAAACACAGTGAGCAGCACATATATCACCAATTGATGACAGGCCAATATCGATTTCACGAATATATCGTAATAAAATGTCTATGTTCGAAGTTACTATATTCGAGGCATTTTTGACTTCTGATAAATTGCCACTCCTGCTGATCTAACATTTTTACGCTTAAATTTCGCAATACAATTAAAATTCGGGATGTTAAAATTTCCATTGTCATTTGACCATGTTTCTGACAGAAACAAAATATTGCTTGAATCAATTACGGGATCTCTCAAGTCCGTCACGTGTTTTCTGAGACTTTGGCATTTGAAAGTAACCATGGATAATTTTTTCCTGTCATTCATGAAAAGTAGAAAAAGCAAGCAGCGGGTTTGCGAAGCGGTCACCCTCCTTCACATTGACCACGCTCGGCTTTGCTGCAGTTATGAGCTGCAATGCAGTGGGTGCACTCCGCCGTGGTTGTTGTTGAGCTTATATGAAAATAAACATGAATGAATAAAAAATTAAAAAGTAAATATTGTTGACAATGTGTTCAACGAAGATTTTCCTTTCCACAAGATTAATACCTTGATAATTGCAGTAGGTTGGGAAACCTTATTTATTAATAGGATATAAAAGCCACAAGTCCAATGTGAGGGCATTCACTCCCTTCCCAAGTCAAGCGTACGTCCGTTCGCCTTGCCCGATTACACTTTTCGTAACGCTCTCGTCAAGCATTCGCCAGCTTACTCCCAAGTCAAGCGTGCGTAAAGAAGCTTTACTTCAAAAATTCTTATCATTAGCTCATCATCCGGCTTCCGTAGTGGTTGCGCGGAGCGTCAATTTTGCAAATGAAAAAGTTTATCAAAACACTACCGTAGAGCCAATAGTATGAACGGAAACAAATGGAATTCTCAACGGGACTACTTATCCAGTAGGTGATTCACAGAGAAGGTGCCAGCAATCCATTTTTAAATGCACTCGATTCTGGTAGGAGGCGAAGATCCCAGTTTCTAAGGAAATTCCAATGCATGCCTCGATAGATGATAGTCCAAAGAAGCTGTCATCGCAGCTGCAAGATCGACTCACTGTGCAGAACTGTGGAGTGGGTGAGTCTGTTGTGTTGACTTCCTCTTTCACAAATATTGTATTCTTTAGTATTTAAAATTCAACTGTTTGAATAACTTCTATTTAAATGTAATAAATAAATCAATTATTTCGTTTCTTAACTCTCCCATTAATTTTCCCAAACGGCACACCGGGTCAAGTCAAAAGGTAATCATTTTTAATAAAACGTGCAGAATGTTGCATTTAAAGGTAAACAATAACACTTTAGTGGCTGAGTGTTAGCGTATCGCGCTTCAGGTCCGGAGATCAAACCCGGGGCTGGGTAAGGTCGATTCAGCCTTTCATCTGACACTGGAGGTTTTGCGTCAGACTGACCACCCGACCAGAACGTCTGTGCATGCATCTCAGTGCTCAAGGTCATGAAAACTGAGATGGGCACAGCAGGCCTTGGCCCTCATCGGCTGCTACGCCATTGAGTTTAGTTTAGTTCAGGGAAACTTTTTACAAGACTTAGCTTAAAATTTGATTATACAGTTCTTTAGATTAACTGTTCAAAATTGTATCAGAACTTTAAGGTGCCACTAAGTATAACTGGGTTAAAAATAATAAAATAATCTAATTTAATTATAAGAATATTTAGAATAAATAAAAAAACATACAAGTTTAAATATCTATATAATTTATTTCAAACAAAACTCTGTCATGTATACTATATAACTATTAAATATATTTAATGTGTATGCGCAAACACCCACATGATTTTTTCTTTTTGTATGTGTACAAAGATTTTTGAGACAAAAATTGATATATACAGTTTCTTACAGCAAAAAATAATTTTCTTTATATTTACACACATGAGCGTACATTCAAATGCAAGCATTCACAAAGTTCCAAAATTCTCGTATATTCCAAGGTAAAAACATGAATAAAGAAAAAAATTTATATCAAATTTGATCCATGACTTTTCAACATAATTGACATTCATGCTCATTCAAAATGTAACAATTTTAAAAATATTTAAGCAAAATCAGCTACAAACATATTTAAAATAAATAAAAATAATTAAATTATGTAAAATTATACAAAATTAAAATATAGATTAAAAATTTTGAATTGAATAGTGTTCAAAACCCTACACCTACATGCTTTGAACGCGTTCAGCATTTCAGTGTATTCGAATGGTCCGAATACGTTTACTTTTTCCAATCGAAACGTCAGGATATTTGTCTTTATACACAACCAAATATAATAGAAATTTATACTATTCTAAGAAATGTATTACAATGTAAAAATATTTGAATATCTGATGGCAAAAAGAAACATTTATATAATTATGATTCTTATGTTATCCCTAAATAGCTATGAATAATATAAAAAAGAACATTATTTGGCATAAAAAACGAAAAGTATTTAAACCATTCTTAAATACATGAAATTTTACATGTAACTTTACTTTGCACAAGAAAATATTTCCATACCAATGCTATTTTATAAAATTTGTATAAGTATGAATTTGAAAAAAATATACAAGTTTTATTTAATGCTGCAATAGAAAATAGGACTAACTAAAACAAATCCGCAGGTTACAATTATGACTAGAACAAGCAACAAAGAATCATACAGTTGCTTTTGATAAACTTCACAGTGAATAGAATTTTGGACAATAAAATATTATTGCAAGTTTAATTACATCACTGAAAAGTTAATTCAATTTTTTAGATAAAACATTTTCAAATGACATTTTATTAAAATGATATATCTCTTAGACATCTTTTTTAATACATTTAATAGGCAATTTATGCATTACTCAATTTTGAAATTAAAAATACTATGAGAGAAAATTCCAGCAGCAAAATTAAAATAAAATTTTAAAAATCTTAAATGTAATATATTTTTCTAATCTCTTGAAAAGAAAAATCTATAAACTATTTTTTACAGAACAGAAATGATACTTAAAATAAGAATATATTTTTAAAATTTTCCTTAAATTTATTAAATTTTGCTTTAAAGTATTTTTTTTAATGTTTATTGCTTTGTAAAATATATGCATGGATATTATTACTCCTTCAAAAAGAATGAAAGTTAACACAAACTAAAAATGAATAAGAAAGTAGTTTTTGCAATAGATTAAGAATTCTTTTCATGGAACCATTATCTGAATAAATATTCGAACCTAATACAAGAAATTATTAAAATCTGAAATATATTTAGAATGCATCATTCATAATGAAATCAGGGAAAATTCTTATATTTCAACCTAATTCAGTACTCACTATCACAACAATATTGGTGAATAAAACCGCACAAATTTTAAAAACGTTGACAGGCAAAAGGAATCCAAAAATACTATGCAAATATACTTTAATACGATCTTACTATATGATAAATAATAATCAATAAAAGAGAAAGAATCTTATTAGTTAATTTTTTACTTTTTATTTTATTATTATATATATCATAAAATAATTTGGTAAATCCCAGATTCATATTTTAGTATTTGGGGTTGCCATATCAAAGAACAATTAGGCTTAGAATGGAGGCAAGTGGAAACAAAGCACATGGTTGCCAATATGGTGAGTTATCTTGACAGTTTTAGCATGGTTGGGATGGTACTAAAGTACCCATACTTTATATTCTAGAAAACCACATATTGAGAAGATTTTTGTAAATTTTTAAAATAAATATATCACATTTCTTTATTTATTATAACACTTAATTTCATATAAGCTCAATGTGAGCTTATCAAATAGAAACAAGCAAAAAATACAGTATATAATCAAAAACACAGATTAAATTAACATATTATGTATTCCAAAATTTTTTTTTTAAAAAAAGCCGTAAATCTCATTACATAACGTTAAAGATATATAAATTAGAAACTCAGAGAAAAGTATAAGAAAAATAGAAAACCATTTTACCAATAGTTATAAACATTCTAAAAAAAATATTTTCATCATGCAAAAATCTTAAATAATGTGTGATTGCTTTAAGTTCTTATTATTTGAATTTTTATAATACACAATTGGAAAAAATTTCTGTAGCTTAAATATGTATGTAAAAAAAAATACTAACAAATAGTACACATATATGTCAAAACTGAAAGAGAAAATGAATCATACATACATATATAACTGCAACATAAACATTTGAATAAATCCCATTTGAACAAGAATCTATTTTTGAAAAAAAAAACTCCTGCATAAACACAAATCGCTAAAATCAGCATATTAATTACCTTAAAGATATATTTTTAGTAATAGAGTAACTAGCGTTCACTGCGTGGAAAGCTCAAAGAATGAATGACATTCCTAAAAGTTGGATTTTGTGTTGCTGAAAAAGTGATATTTTGAGATATAACAGGTGCAGTACCAGATCCAACTAGTGATACCTGGTTATCACTGAAAGATTGTGGATTGTGACTCAATATTGGGTTGAGTGAGCCTCGAACCATCGGAGGATGAGGAGGATACAAAGCTGGTGTACAGGTTTGATGAGATACAATATGAGCTGAACTGCTAATCGTAGAATTAGTTTGGCATTGTGCTGAAGAAGATTGTAATGTATGATTTACAGGTGGAAACTTTACAGGTGGCAATGAAACTTGATTACTGGAACAACCCATGTCAGGCAAAATGTTGCTCAGGTTGAAATTTGGTACAGGATGATTTGTTGATGAAAATGTGTGACTGATGATAGGGGTGGTCAAGCAGGAACATGATAAAGGTTGCGTTGGAGGACGGGGAAGAGGACTCATGGCGAAATTTGAGGGCTGAAAGTTCAAATTAAAGAAATTATCTCCCTGCTGATGTAGAACCGGATTAAATGGTGGATTGGTAGGTATCACAGAATTTGGGGCATTTTCCGATAGCTTATGCTGGGAACATGGCAGTTGACTAGGTGGGGGCGGGATGACAGAATGAGTGGAGTTCTTGAAGTATCCATTAGGAACACAAGATATGTTACTCTTGCTACATGGTAAATCTTGAGAAATGGGAAAGTTACTCATACTGCTGGGTATCATGTTCGTGTTTCCATCATTTACATTGATATTTTTTCCCTTTTTAGATTTTGATCGGTTGGATGTGGCAGTCTTGCGATTCGGGAAAATAATGCTTGAATTGTGATCATGGAGATTCTGTCGAGCTCCTTCAGGCACAAAAGCTTCCTGAGTTGGTCTGATGTTGGACGGTTTGGCAGTCATGTCATTTACATCACGTGTGCTATTATTAGTGTTATAAAATATATTTCCTACAAAATTGGCATTATTTTGAGAGAATGTAGTCTGTAGGGAGGATCGATTACTTTGGAAGTTAGGTTTATCAGTATGAAATGATGGCACAGGAGGACCTACTGGTAAACTAATATCTGTTGGGAGCTCAGAACTTGATGCCAAAGTTCGATGTGGAAAGTGGCAACAATTGGTCTTCTGAGTAGTTTGAGAATAATTATTGCTAAAAGAAGTCGATGGAAAGCAGGAACTAGAGTCTGGAGCTCTAGAAGTTTCTAATGGAGGTTTAACATGTGGCAAGAAATTGCAATTATTGTAGAGAGATGCATGATTTTCAAATGGCAAAGTTATATTTGAATGAGGTTTAGGAACTGTAGATGTTGCAGCATCATGTCTATTACTGAGCATCTGAGATTCAACATTCAAATTCATGTGATTCAGAAAATTTTCATTTGATAATGATAATGGAATATCATGATTTCTGGTGACAGAGTTAAAAATAGTAGTGGATGGTACCGACTCACATAAAGTATAACTTGCAGGAAAGTTATGAAATGATGTCACTGGGGGTAAAGGCACCAAAGGTGCATTTTGGATACTTATGTCACAGCTTGACACTGGCATAAAAATGTTTGTATCACCAATGCCATGTATATTTGCAATGTTGTTTCTCTCCGATTTCTTTTCAGTAGTTCGCTGAAGATACCTATTGGTTACTACATTTTTGTTCTTGCTTTTTTCTGAACTAGCGCAAGAAGTCTGAAGTAAACTCTCTGCTGAGTAAGACAAGGATGCTCTTTGATTTCTACTACAAGAAGAATTAGTCAATGTATATTGTGTTTCAGAAACAGTTGGTGTGCAAACAACAGAACTGTGAACATATTCTGAGTGACAAGCAGAAGATGAAGGGGATTCAGAATAGGAAGAATGATCAGATATGAGAGACAAAGCAGAATATTTTGATTGTGAAATGTTTGAAGTTGATGAGGAACTTGTAGTCTGTGAAGATGGAGGACCACTGGCTCCAACTCTATTCTCCACCAATATATTCGAAGTCTCTTTAAGAAGTGAGCACAAGGAGTGACTAAGGGAGTCAACTTTTGGTGCAGACTGCTGAGGATGATAAGCAGTATTAGTAACCGCATTAACTGTCTGAGCAGGAAAAGATACATTGGTCAGATTTGAAGAGGTACTGGAATGAAAGTTTGTATGAAGTAAGCCAGAAGATGAACTCGATACAAAATTTTGGAGGTTAGTAGAGCTTGATAAAGAAGGGTAAAAAGTTACACTATGATTGTTAAAATTCTCCCGCTGTGAAAAATGGGAATCTGTTTGTGATATTATAGAACTATTGCTTTGAGAAACGTTTACACTTGGGTTTTGTACATTTGGAGTTTGATTATCAAACAGCAAGGAATTAGAACTACTGGATATTTTAGCAGCAATGCTAAAGGAAGGTTCCGAGTTGCTCAACTTCGGTAGACAGTCCGAAGATTTTGCTATAGAATTTGTAATTGTTAAAGTATTACCCAAGGAATTCAAGTTATCAGAAGTGTTGCAAAGGTTACTCTTCTTTTTAACATCTGTTTTATTTTGTTGATCAGCAGAAGATAACGTTTCAGTTGTTTTAGCGGTATCACTTTGAGTTGAACATAATGACATAGTATGGGCAAAAGACACATTAGTAGCTGGAGCAGCAGGAATTTCAGTTGATACAGGGAAATGCATTCTAGGTAAATTCAAATAATCCTCATTAGAATTAGAAACAAAATTAAGAGAAATGAAATTTTTCTCACCAGGAAACAGAGCTTGATTATCATTACACGACAAATAGGCACCATTTCTAGTTTCCATTCCTATGCCATGTGAAACATCTTTTAATATATCACCAAGCATTGGAGTCAAAGAAAATATGGCATCTACTGAAGTCGGAGTTTTGCAACTACCTTCTGGAAGATTATTTCCAAAATGTGCCATAGAATCAATTCCAGAAGGATCAGTCTCTGAAGCATGAGACTCTGATGAAACCTGCTTCTCTTCACAAGAAATATTAGATTGAGGATTTGGGGTAGATTCTTTTTCTGTTTCTTCTTCATTTTGATGTGAATTTGAAAACATAGAGTTGGATGATTTAGAAGATGAATCTAAGCTTTCTTTCATTTTCTTCAATGGAGGCTCCAGATCTAAAACAGACTTTGATTTTCTGGCTTTGGTATTTTTATTTTGTTTCAGTTCTTGATTGTTCGAGTCAGACGTTTCTGAACTTGCTAAATCTAGTGAATACATATTTAACTGGCCAGTCTGCTTTCTACCATTATCATTTAACAAATTTGATGATGTTTCAACGTGTTCTATATTTATTGGAGTACAATGCAATTTATAATTAACATTCTGTTTTTCAGATATTGAAACTGGGATATTTATATTTGTACCATCATCTGCATAGTACATCAGAGTTCTTTTAGTTAAATGGGAGTTATCAAGCATCTCACTGCCAAATATTGATTCAGTAGCTCTTGCTAAAATATCTGATGTGAATAAAAAGTTATTAGGTTCTTGTCTAGAGCAAATTGTTTCGTCATTTTTTGAAAATGAATTAGAGTTCTCAGTGGTTTGTGATTTATTTAATTCATAACCAGAATTGACTTCAGAAATATCATTAGCATTACACATAATTTGGGAATCATTTGAATTGACTTTACAAGTTTTCATTCCATTTTTTTTCTTTTTGGCATTTGGAGATTGCTTTGATGCATCCACAGAAGCACTGACTTTACTATCAGATTTTAGATCATTGCTCTTTGAATTACACTGAGTATTGGAATTTTGTTCATTTGGTCTTTTAGAAATTTCATTGGAAACTGTTAAAATTGGAAAAGAATTTGACATATTTTCCTTGTTTAAAGTCGTAAAAGAAGGCAAATCAGTACAAGAATTAGGCATCATACATGTTGCGATTGTAGATGACGAGACTTCATTTGATACATGAGTATTATGAGGTAACTGTGCACTACTAGGAATACTGTCTTGTACAGGGCACATAAAAACTGAAGAATTAAGAGTGACAATTTGATTTGAAGAGAACAAAGATGGTAAAATATTCTGATTGATTGAAGAATCATTTACAGCATATGGTACACTTTCATTAAAAACATTATTTACAGTATCAACAGTTATTAATTCTGAGCATTGTTTGTTTTGGTTGTGATTTTGAAGCATATTGATATCTTTAGAAACTAATGCATTATTTTTAGAACACATATTATATTGTAAATTATGTTTTGGAAATCCATTATGCTCCATTTGGTTCACAGGATTAGAATTTGAAAGGACTGCTGAAGCTGTACTAACACATGAAGTTTCATTATTTAAATTTGAAGTGCTAGAGAGTACATTATGTGACACATCTGAAATATTAGAATTTAATTGTGCAGAGGCTTCAGAATATGATGGTTTTTGAATCCTATTTTTGGGATTACAGACTTTATAGGGCTCAGAATTCAATTCTGTGTTACTAATGGTACAAGTATTAAAATGTGCTGTAGCATTAAAACTATTCCCTTCCTTGACAGAATCTGATGTAGCAGTACAAACTGGAATGTTAGAATAAGTAGTTGTGGTAATTGTTGATGCATTACTTAAAGTTGAATGTGCAGAACAAGTAAATGCAGCTACACTAATTTTTGAAACAGATTCCACTGAATTTTGGGAAATAAATGGTTCCAAATCTTTGGATGTTTTGTGGCTGTTTTCATGTTTATCTGAGACAGTATCTCCCATGAGAACATTCAATGAGAAATTTGATTTTGAGGCTAAATCTGAATCTTTTTTTGTTGTCGCAGATGAAGATAATGGAGGAACATTTGGTTGAACAAGGCCTTTAGATTCATTTACATTGGTAGGAACACCAGGTGTATCAATCTGCAAGCAATAATTATTAGAAGATTGAGTGGATTTGTTTACACTTGGTAGCAATGATACTGATGGTGTTCGGGATGGTTCCTTCCCACGTAAAGGTAAAGATAATTTGGTCCTCCACATTTGAGACTGGTTTACTACAGATATTACCTTATTAGCTGATAGAACTTGAAGGGATGGTAAGGAATTGAAATAAATACTCCTTATTTCTCTGTTAGCAGATGTATTTTTCTTCTTAGAGGAAGCATTATTAATATTCCCATCGACTACAGAAGATGTTGATTCTGATATAGATGAACTTTCACAAGATTGCAACTGAGTAGAAGGCAATGTGGCATTTTCTTCCGCAGCATTACTAGAAGATGTGTTTTTATTTTTATCAGTTGAATTTTGATTTCCAGCAGAAACAATGCTTTGAGAAGGAGGCAAAGGATTCTTTTCTACAAGAGTTGTGACAGATGTTGTAATAGGTGCTTTCAGTGGCAAAGGCACTATAACCTGTTCACTTTGTATTTGTGGTGCAGGTTGCACAATAGGAGATATGACATTCTGAGTCAAGTTGCCACTCGCACATGCATTCCCAATAACGGCAGTTTGAGGTGACAAAATAATTCCACCATTTGCTGAAATGTTAGATGAAATAGGAACAACTGAACCTGGGTTGAGAGTCAGTAGTGTGTTACCCAGAGAAGATTTTTCAGTTTGCGAGCAAGGATCATTCACTGGTCCTGAACAAATAAGCGTGGATGATAAGCCTACACTTCTTGACACAGATGATACATTAAACAATTGTTGAGGCACAATAATGGGCAATGTGCTTGGGCATATGATCGATATGGTATTGGATGGCTTTTCAGCAGCAGGAAAATGCTGCAAGATACTTCCACCAGTAGGAATGATAATGGTGGACATATTTTTATTACACATGTTAACCAAAGATGAGCTATGAGTAGTTGACATTAATGGAAACTGGGATAATACTGTTGTAACTCCTCCAGAATGAGCAGAAGGCGATTCTTTCAAGATATCATTACATGTCATGTTTGAAATAATATTTCCCTGAGATACTGTGTATGTTGTTGTTAAGGAAGTAGTAGAATTAATATTAATACAACTGCTAAGCCGATTTGCATTTTCATTTGCATCAGATACCACTACACGAGGCACTGAATTCCCATTTTTGTCTTTCTTCGCACTTTTTGCCTTGCCATTGTTTTTTACAGATGATTTAGTTTTCTTTGGAAGTTCACAAGCAACACATGTGGGAGCACTTACTAAATTTATACTTGGAATGTTCACAGGTACATCTCCATTGACTTGAATGGCACTATCAACTCTAGAGTTAATATTCGAGTCAGAATTCTTTACTGTCAAAATACCATTTTTTCTTTCAAATTTATCACTGTATTTCAGTGGCTTTTTAGGCAATGAATTTAAACTGATATTAGCCTGAAGCAGCAACTTTTCATACACTGTATTCTGTTCCTGAACATGCTTCAAGTCTTTCTTCAATTGTCGAACTTCTTCAGCTATAAAAAAAATATAAAATCAAATTAAATGGCAGTCTAAATTAAGAAAATTCATATGCCATTTAAAGAACTTTTGTTTTAAAATTAATTTTTACTTAATTTATAAAAACCAAAAAATTAAAATAACATTACCACATACCTTAATTACTTTATTCTTAAATATTTAAAAGCAATTTTTTTGTTGATGTACTAAAAAAACTAACAATGTTCCCAGGGCCGATCCTAGCAGGTGTGCAGCGCGTGCACCGCACAAGAGCGGCCAAAACAAGGGGTGGCCGCATGTAGTTCAATCAATCAAGCAAAATTTTGTACAATTTCTAAAAATAAACTTATAATCCGTCGAATTAATATGCTGAATTTAAAATAGTTATTGAAGAATCAAAAGAAGTCTCGATTTCTATCATAGCATAGCTTAATAAAAACAGAATTTTAGTACACAGTTTGTTGGTTCACATACATTGTTCATTAATGTCTATTTTTAACGTACAATCCTTCATTTGATAGCAAAGTTCGTGACAGAGCTGGCTATACTGCAATAGAAAAGTTTTTTTTTTTCTTATCAGCGACACTGGTCATGCACTATGTATTGATGCTTAACAAAGGCGTCTCAGAATTGATTTTTGCGAAAGCTGTTTTACGAAAATATCTAATATGGTCAATATTACCTAAACATAGGAGTGTTTAAATTAAATATGTATTTGAGGAAATTAAAAGTTTTCAATTTCTTATAGCTTTATAATTTAGAATACAAAATAGAGGAAAGAAGTGATTTTTTTGTTTATGGTTTTACAACGCTGATTAACAGCGCCCATTTTTCTTTTTAGTAAAAATGTTATACTTATATTAAAAGTAGTTTCTTGTAATTATATTTGGTATAAAAATATGTGATAAAAAATTTTGCAGCTCATTTTGATTAAATAATTTTCATTACAAAGCCTGTTTGAAAAACACTTCAATATTCGAATAGTATTATACTTTTCGATATGTACGCACCCCCTAGTAGAGTTATTATGCCCCTCTAGAGGGGTGCACAGTTTGAGAAACTTGGCATTCATAGCATTAACTCATGCAGTGGGTGTCATTTCAACCCTTGTATTATATTTAGCAACAAAAGTATGTGTGAGTGTTTTTTTTGTTTGTTTTTAAACAAATGTGGAAATTTAAGTCCATTGAAGCTGCCTACGGTCACATTTCACATTAATTTGTTTTTATTGTCACTTACGCCGAGAGAAATGCATTAACATAATAATTATGTATTAGTAATATAAATACGTTGCTCAAAAGGGCATTTAAATGTTTTAAACTGTGTGTGAAACATTTATGTATTCTGTAAATTTTGCTGCTGTTCCTGTTTAAATGTATGTTTTAAAGTTGAATCAGTTGATAAGTCAATAAGTTGTTCCCTTCCCTTCATTGGCAAGCCTTCTGATTTATGCATTCTAGCTTAGTTTTCTCTTCTAAGAAGTATTATTTTACAGGTGTTAGGTGTGCAAAACATAGCACAAGCGAGTACAAAATAATTTTGTGGAACCCTGGATCACACACACATAAGCAACACAATGCTTATAATCTAGGTAGTACATATAAAGAATTTTTTTATTATATTGCAACGAATTTCACTGTTGGGTTCAGGGATTGAATAGACTTTAATCAGGACAGCGATAAAACAGTTCTTTATTATCAGCCCAATGAAGAATACAATGTTCAGAAAGGCATAAGAACAGCCGAAGTCACAGTAATACAACACAACAGTAACACAACGCAATGTACTGATCCAGCGGGAAATAGATCAAATGCAAAGCCGTAGGCTTTCGTACTCTTTTTGGCATAAATCCTGACGGAATCACCCGTAAAGTAATAGCGGTTGCCAGCGCGTCTGAGCTTCAAGAAATCAGAATAACAACAACTCATGTTGCATTTCAGTATGCCTTATACAGACACGGTGAAAGTGGTAGAACATTCCAGAAAATAGGAGAACCGGAAGTCGTCAAATATCGCCAAATTTGGCGACAAAATAAGTTGCCTAAACTGTCGCCGACTAAACGATATCTCGCCAATTTGGCGAGATACCCATAGAGCCCCATGTTATTTACAAGGTCCCATAGCAATTGATCTAATTCACATGTTTACATGCAATAAACATTAATCCTGCACTATTTTTCAAGCAGAATAGTAATTTTGACATAATTTAACATAATAAACACATTTTAAATACCAAAATCGTAACAATATTATAATAAAAACTGTCGGAAATTACTGAAAAAAAGGCTGTCCGGCGCTGAATTTATGCTTTAAATTTCTTCGTGGGACCCTCTTTGAGAAACACGATTTCAGGTACTCCAGTGAGGTAATCTATTTTGCATTCATATTAACTTTTTCTTTTCGAATTTTTATTTGACTTGTTGAGCCTTTGGATATGCTTGGTGGAACCCCAGGGCTCTGTGTAACACTGTTTGAAGGTTGAAGTAGAGATCGAATTGGCGTTGTGAAAAATGACTTTTTCACAATACCAATTCGACCTCTAGTAGACATGAGAGGGCAACCTTCAATATGTTTTGAGAAACAGAGGAAACGAATGCGGTTTTGTACCTTTTTACTGTAGTAAATGATACGTGCAGTTGTACACACTATATAGTTTTTATGAACAACCTGTGAGATCATGTGATTTTTAAGGCACTGATGCCTAAACATTTGGATACATCAGTGCATTTTTCACACGATCACCTTACGAAAACAATGTGCATTTACTTCCAATTTAAAAAAAAAATCTGTGAAAAGGTTTGCTTCTTCTAGTGGGCTTTCGTTCGAAACAGTGGAACAGTCTGGAAGCTGTAGTCAAAACAAACATTTCTCTGACTAACTTCGCACCATCGAACCATGACTATTTTGGACTGTCAAAAATTCCACTAAATTTTTTCTTAAAAATAATAAAGAACAATAGATGATGATTTGTTTTTCAAAAAAGTTTCCCGTAAGCTATGTCCCTATGTGAAACAAAGCATTTTAATACAAAGGAAAAAAAAGGTCAGAAATTTATTGTTAATTCCTTAGTTCAGTGCTTCTCAAACTTTCAATATTTGCAACCCAGTATTCAATCATAATTTTCATCACACCCCTCCTTCAAAACAATAATGTTTTGAATTAAATAATACTATACTTTGTCGCTAAAGCTACAATACGACTTTAGTGCCCCCGGCATATACAGTGGACCACAAAAGTATTCGTACACTTGCAATTTCCCGATAAAATTTAATGCTTTCGACTAATAAAAATTAATACATTGGAATTGTAATTTTTTCATGATGACTACAACTTGTTCTTAATGGAATGACATTATTATTTTCTTAAAAATAGTATAACTATTATTTTTAAAAATTATTAATCAAAAAGCTACTGAAAAATTATGCCACACAAGTCTCAGCATAGCTTTAAATATTGTATTTTTTTCCTTAATTTAGTACTTAGTAGGATATCTTTTAGTGTCTAGAACTTTTAATCATCTTGGTATAGAGTTAATCAGTTTTTTTTTGTAATTACTGCATCGATTTTCCTCCATGTTTCTGTGATTATTGTTTTTATTTCCCATTATGTGTTTATATGTCATGCTTTCCTTTTTAAATCAAATTCTCACCAAATATGTTCTACTGGGCTAAATAAACTGATTGAGGATGAGGAGGTGTTTTCAGAATTTTGCGACCGTTAAAGAGACACCAGCGGCGAACATTGCGAGCAGTGAGCTTGGTGTCATTATCTTGTTAAAAAATGAAGTCTTCAATATCCAAATTACGAGCGGATAATTTAAAATTTATTTTTAAAATATTTAAATAGAGCTTATGATTCACAATACCATCAAAAAATAACAAATTACCTAATTTTGAGGTCTATTTACACCCCCACACAAGAACACATTTTTTTATTGAATTATATTTTTTGAGTAAATACAGTTATTTTGCATTTCTAATTATAGAATGTATTTTTATTTCAAAGTTATCTTTTTTTTGTTTATTGTTTAATTAAAGTATTTTGTCGCTATTATGACATATCTGGTCAATAAAAAAAAGTTCTGCACTTAGAATTGTATTTACATTTTATTAATGTTTTACTTTAATACAAGCAGATGAGTTTATAATGACAACGTTAAGTATTTGTCAAATTATGAAAAATTCTCCACAGGGGTGGCAAATTAGGACTTTGTACACGGGCGGCTGACACCCTAGGATCGGCCTTGAATGTTCCAAAACAAATATATAAGAAATAATACAAAATGAAGGGACATAGAAATCTAACATTATTTAAAAATACATTTTGTTAACCCTTTCGAAACGAACGTTCCTTATTCACGCCAACACAAAACACCGACAGTTCCCAGACATCCCGTATCCGAGCCATGCACTTCGGATGTTTTTAAGCTGTTTTTCGGCAATAGTTGCCATTATATGTCCAAAAGGTTTGAGATACATGTAGATCTGACCTTCTTCTCGAAATGAGAAAAATTACACTGGTGTCCAAAAGCTAAGCATAGTTGATAATTATGTGAATAAAGAAGGAACTGTAAATCAGAATGTCGGGAAACGTGATATGCATGTGTAAAATGGTTATAAAATAAGGAAGCAAATCAAAAGAATGATAATTAATTTTATTATCCAAAGTAGCAGTTTGAAAGAAAACTGAGCATAGCTAGGATTCACACTTTAAAGAAAAAATTAAAGAAAACATTAAATAAAATACTGGTGTTGCAGTTTAATAAGGCGTGTGGTCACCTGTGACAGCCAGGCACACTGCACAGCGATTTACCATACTTGCTATGAGATGATGAATGAGTTGTGGGCTCAAACGGTTCTTGTCACTTAACATAACATTGGCCCAATCTCCCACACTCCAATGTTGATGTTTCAAACTCCAGTTCAAACGAGCACATTTATGCGCAGACGTGAGGAAAATGCAAACTGCTGGTCTTCTGGCATACAGGCCAGCATGATTCAGTCTCCTGTAAACAGTTTGTCTCGAAATTCGTATTTCTGTGGCGACTTTGAGCACCGAACCCAGTGCTCTGGCAGTACTGTCCCTCTGACATCGCACACTTATTACCAGATATCGGTCTTGGCGAGGGGTTATGACTCTTGGTCGACCTGATACTGGTTGTCGGATAACATCTCCTGTTCTTTGAAACCTCTGCCACAGTCTTGAGATCACAGACTGGTCCACATTCAGAATTCGAGACACTTCGGTTTGTGACCGTGAGGATTCCAGCATTCCAACGATTCTTCCTTTCGTAAACATGTCTGATTGGCGTCTTTGTACCATCATTCACCTTGTTTGATGGTTAACAGTTTCTTCGCACAGCAGCTGCATGAAACTTTTCTGAACTGTTTATGCTGCGTGAATCGGTTTCTCCGCATTCCGACATGCGCCGGTGTTTCGCGCAGGACATAGTTGACTGAAAAGTTTTGCATAAACCCAATGTTTCTTCTTCACCCAATTAATATTCGTAAGAAATTTGGAATAATTTTACGAATATTTTCCTAATGTTTTTCACATTTTATGATTTATGCTTAATTTTTGGACACCAATGTACTCACATGCATGTGGTTTTTATTTTATAAACATAAGGGGAAGGGAATGTTTCCAAATTGAATGCTTTATGACTGCTCTTTAAATGAACACGTGGTTTTTGTTTATAGTGAAGATGAGAGATTTATTTTTGCTAGAGCATTTGGTTTGGGTTTTTTAAACTTTCACACGGTTGAAGCATCGAAAATGTTAAACAGAACTTGGAATATTAGAATGATGCAAAATTAATTCTAAATTAGAATCTGAGAATAGTGATAGTGCCAAATAATACATTATAATTGTTCTGTTAATTGTGAATTTTTGTTGTTTGAAAAAATTGTGAATTAATTGTTAATAGAAAATACAGGGTTATCCATAATTCCTTCCAAAGTTTTGAAGCTATGTAGTAAAAAAAACTAAGACAAAAACAGCAAAAAAAAAAAAAACATACAATAGAATACAGAAAAGATTCAAGCTTTATTTAGATATATATTTATATTATTTACATCTCTATATGAACCCTTGGTCACATACTATACATCAATGTGATAGTTCAGTTTTTGCTTCACTCTATTCAGCATGGTACCATCAATGTTATAGACAGCACATGTTATACTTTCATGTAGTTCTGCTACATCACACAGAATAGGGGATACGAAAGCTTGGATTTTATGCAAAAGATCAAGTTTTCGGATAACACAGATAACAAGGAAAGGATTACATAGGCTGTCAATAACGTTGATAGTACCATGCTGAGTGGAGTGGAGCAAGAACTGGACTATCCTATTGATGTATGGCCATGTGATCAAAAATTCACGTATGAAACACTTGTAAAATATGTAAATAAAGCAATTTTTTTTATTCTTTCATATATATTTTTGTTGTACTTGTCTTAGTTTTTTTTACTACATCACTCTAAAACTTTGGACTGAATTATAAATAGTTTTTTAAACCAAATTATGTATATGCCAATTTCTTAAAATTATTTAAAACTTTGTGAACCTCATTTTCATTTATTTATATAGTATGTTATAAGAACTGTTACAAAAATAGACTACTGGCAAAAACTGTCCAAAGTACTTAATACCTTTCTCAGAATTTATTATTAAAACAAGAATTTTTAAAACTGCATTAAAATTATACAACAATGGAAACAATTTAAAATATATTGTGTAAATTTTCTGGTCAGCGTGATAAAATTTCTTTCGTACTTAAAAGTTAAGAATATTAAAAGTTCTCATGGAAGAAGCCCATGTTAATTATGTTTGATTCAGCTAATACAAAAATAACTGATGCAGTTCCAAAATAAAATATTTACAAATTACAGTTCTGAAAATTATAAAAACAATATAATGAAAAAAATAATTTTCTTCAATTTATACAAAATAATATTTTTGGAATAATAAAGATTTGTGAACCTAAAAAAGAAATTTTTAAGACTGTTTATATTTTAAATTAAATGTAATTTCAGATACTTAATCATAAAATATTTATGAATACAATTAAATTAAATAACATTTAAACTAATATGCGATAAAGTTTAAAAATTCATAATTCAAGATATTTCTTATTCTAAAACATTTTTGCTTACTTTCTACAAATACAAATTGATCATTTTCATAAAAAAGATACTATGTGGGCTTTTTTTAAACATACCTTGTACTTCTGAACGATTTTCAGAAAGAAGCTTTTCTCTTTCAGAGACAAGGAGCTTTATGTAATCAACAGTTTGTTCCAAAATACTAATTTTACTCTGAAATGTGTATAAAAGTTTATAAATAAATATTAGACATAAAAACTTATAATTTATCACCAGTAAGTTTCAAGAAATTTAGATGTGGTAGTTGTTTTTCTTATTTTTACAAAATAATTTAACACATCTATTGAATTAAAGAATATATTAAATAAAAGGTACGAACCTTAAACTGAAATGCATTATATAATTGTCATTCAAATAATTTAGTGAGGTTATGCAACTAAACTTTTGTGTACACAATAGACATAATTGAAAGGAATTCCCTAATTGAATTACTTATTAAAAATTTTCACTTATTGAAACATTATTCAAATGTAAAACTTTCAATAAACATTAATATTTAAACAATTAAAATATCTAAAGTAATGAATATTACATGAAAACATTAATCACACATATTATTTGAGAACAAGATGGTTGAATTTTCAAATACCTTCAAAGATGAAAATTTTATGAAACATGCAGTTAAAGACTTCCAACAAATAGCAAAAATAAGTCACAGATTTTACAAAATTTGGATAATTTTAAAGATAATAAAAATTTAATACATGTCTACATATTTTGTTTCAAAAATATCAATAATAAGATGAGTGAAGAATCTTTGAAGAATTAAATGATAGTTCATTAATGAAATTTTATTCAAAATGTACTTTTGGTAACCAGAAGTAAAACAAAAAGCATCTATTTATAATTAAGGTTTTGATAAATTATTTTTTTACTTCATATATAATTTGAGTTGTAAATATATATTGCATATAGCTTCATACTATAATCACATTTTAATTATACATACATAAAATAAGTAACATGGACAATATCATAAAAAATATGATGAATAAAACATTAGGATCAGAATAACATATATACAATTTAAACAGTTTTCCTAAGCTAATTTCAACCAGCTTATTCTTCAGCTCTTTCTTAAGCTAAATTCAACCTGCTGAAAAAAAGATTAAATACATCCCATAAACATAAATTATTATACTCGTTTGTGAAGTTCTTTGCTTGGTAGTAAATCTCCAATTTTGGAAATCCAACCATTGATTTTGTCTTTTCTCCTCCTTTCCACTTCATTGTGAACTTGTCTCTTGCGTGAACCACTGGGCCTCTTACTTTTTCTAAAAAAATTATAATTATTATAAAGAACTTATAGAATTAATAAGATTTAAAATTATTAGAAATATTTTGTTAGAAAAATTAATGAGTTTGGTAACCTCCAAGTCAGAAATTTTGAAAAAGATATCAAAATTTTAAGTTTGTATTAAATAAAACCATACCTTGATTTATAGTTTAAAAATAAAGTTCCATAAGGGTTAATTAAATGATGATCTAACTAGCAAAGTTGTACATCATCTTCCTGTTTAAACTTTTCAAACACCACAGAGAATCAACCAAAGTCCCCCCCCCTCCCTCCCTCCTTTCTTTCCTTTGAGCATCATATGGTAATATAAAATATTCTTTTCTAATTTTTACCTTGATTAATAGCTTTGTTTTTCATTTTTAGATCAATCAATTCAGATGTTTTTCTACAATGGTTCTAAATGACTTTTCAGGATTATTCAATGAGATTTTTCCATTAGCAATTTTTTTTTTAATTCTTCTTTTTTTCTTTATATGCTTGTTCTTCTATGCTGATTTGTCATCAAGGAGCTGAGAGTCTGTTTGAAATTACTCCATGACATCCATAGCATCTAGTGAGTTAAAACCTAAATCATGTCCCAGTTTCACAATGTTTACTCCGATTTCATCCACTTCAGAATCAAAGCTGCAAAAATCACCAATGTGAGGAGGCAAAGCATATATTTCCACATGGTTTTCATACTAGCTTGGTTCACTTTATTCTATACTTGTCCAATATTCTCAACAGCAATTTGAATGTTGTAATTTTTCCAAAATGCAATCAGACATAGAGCATTTTCAACAGAGGTTGCTTGGATTGCATGTGAAAGCATCCACTTCAATTAAAATGTCTTTAACCCCTTAAGTGCTGCAAGCATGTATACACCTCCCACTGAGCTGATGCCTTTAGTGACTCGAACATGTATTCTTGTCCTTCCAAAGGAGAACATTTTGTATTTTACTACTCTGTTTAAAACTAGTCCCATGGTTTTGGAATACAATAACATGGCATTGACAGTGCTTCTAAAGAATTTACTTATTTCAGAGAAGAGATGGGGAAGGAATTTGAAAGGGTATATTCCAGAAAGAAGCCTGGTGGCTTAGTGGTAGTGTATCGCGATTTCATGCCACAGGCCCTGGGTTCAAACCCCGGGCTGGGTAAGGTCAAATCAGCCTTTCATCCCTTCAGTGGAACGATAAATGAGTGCCAAGTTTGCTTGAGAACTAAACATTGTGGGGGGGGGAGGTTGCATCAGACTGACCATCTGATCGGAACATCTGCTTCTGCACCTCAACGCCAAAGGTCATGAACATTGAGTTGGGTACAGTAGGCCTTGGCCTTCATGGGTTGTTGCTACACTGAGTTTTTTTAGTTTATTTTCCAGGAAAGATGAAATTCATAGCTAAGCAGTTTTTCTTTTTTTTTTTCATTTGACATTTGAATGTGCTTTTTTCTATTTTTCATTTGCAGTGATTTTCACTTACCAAGAGAAAAATCAGTTTAATTTTTTGTATGAATGCACTGAGTGTGTGATACTAGTTTATGTGTTCAACCATTTTTCAGGATATATCACACAACAGATAATTTATTTTTTATTATATTGTAACTCTAGAAATTAAACTTATTTTCATTTTATTATTTTATCTTTTTAAAGTGAAAGTAAACAATTTTAAGATGGAAAAATAAACCTTTTTTTCCCCCCAATAAATCACATAGCAATGTGCACCTTTGGGGAAAATGGTGACACACTGGGGAGGGGGGGATTTTGTAACTTTTCCTTGGCAGTTAAGGGGTTAAGCTTGAAATAGCCTCTTGATCCAAGGGTTAGAGAACGGAGGTAGTATTTGGGAGAAGAAAATTTATTCTGATGTTATCATACAGATTAGAAAGTCTAGTTAAATGGACTAGTACTTGAACCTCGACCAATTAACACAGATCCTTTTGAAAGTATTATTCTTTTGAGAATATAATGATGGGAATATTTTAGTGAAAATCTTTCTAAGCATCATAATAGTGAATAAATCAGTACCAATTGAAATTTAGAAATCAAATTGTGCTAACTGTATGATAGCAGGGCCGGACTGAGTGAAGCTGAACTAAGCAGTACTTATAAAAGTAATTGTGTATTCTATCACAACTATTTCAGCAAAGTTTGATGACTTTTTTGTTAAAATGATTTACAAAGAGAAAAAAAGTTATTTACTGCACACATATAAATTTCTGCAGCTATACTTTAATCACTTTTTAAAAATTATAAACTTTTTTCAATTTTTTTTAAAGGGGGAGGGTAGCTCAGTTTCAATATAATAGATTCAAGAACAGTTTAGGTAATTATAAAATATACACCTGTGAAAAAAAAGCAAAGTAAATATTTTCAAACCAAATACTATTTCTAAATTTAAATGTGTTAGCTACAGTTTTTTAAATTGCATTTCCAAAATGCTTACTTTTTTAGAAAACTGTTCATGACATGCAAATTTGCATATCTGCTCTTTTGAAGTAAAGAGCTGTACTCTTGTAATAATTTTATTTAATTTTCTTCTGTAACTGGCAAATCCCATGACCTCAGTTTTAGAAATTTAGATTGTATTTTAAACAATAAATTAGGCAAGCTAATTCAATTTCTTTAATATGTAACATGATAAATAGATAACTATTGCACGCAATATAAAAAAATTCTTTAAATCAATTCCTACTTAGCTCAACAAAGAAAATTTTTATTTTAGTTACTTTTTTATTAAATAATTACAATTACGATAGGTGTCTTTGGCGACCGAAGTCAATAGCCAAGCAAAATAATTTAGTGATAGGTGTTCTGAGAATTTATAAAATGTAATTTTTCAATACAAATAAAGAAATATTGATGTTAAATTTTTTTTTAAAAATATTTATAAAGCTATTAGTAATGCATAAAAATTAAAAATGCATTTTTTTAGTTAAAGGTAAAAAAAGATTTAATTTTGTAATATGATAGTAGATGCAACTTTTTTTTAAAAAAAAATGGTTATATAGCAAAAAATACATCAAATAGTTAATTTAATTCAAACCAAATAAAATCTCAAATCAAGCTAATACACAAACATTAACTCGGGTCTAAAGAGGTTCTACCCTAGTTTTTTACAATTGCTCCAGGGTCAGAACACAGGATTCCCTGTGAGCCATAAAACTTCCTGTCAGTGTCTGTTGAGTTGCCACAACCCTCCCTAATTATCTTTCAAGATGTTAAGCCCTTAACCCTTTAAGGATTTTGGAAAAGGAACAAATTTAATTTTTTCCCCCTATAAAGCAAAAATTAATGAATTAGATTATCGTATTGTCACCCCAAACAATCATATATAAAAAATTTCAGGTAAAATGAAAGCCTTAAAATGAGGAAAAAAAATTTTTTTTATTTTGACAAGTTGCCGAAATAGTTGCTAAGTCGCCAAAAATGATGCTAACATGGCTGTGTGTCTGTAATTCATAATTAGTTTTGTTGTATCTCTATTTATATATTATCTTTGTTTTTATAACTTTAGTTCTTCTGATCTGGCTACAAAAGAGTTGTCTATATTACGGCTGATGTAAGAACATGAATAAAAAGCTGACGGTCGAAAATATTTCTCTTCTGTTATTTTTAATCAATTTAAAAGGAGAATTAATTTTAAATAATACTTTTATTTATCCCATATATTATTCGTGACTAACTCATCTACAAACTGGTGACCCATGCATATTCAAAATCTGATGGATGAGAATAACGAAATGGTGAATTCGAAGGAGCAAAAAATTTGAAGCTAATAAGGTAAGTGTAAAAATTCCTCTTTTTTGGGAAGAAAAGCCTGAAATATGGTTTTTCGTAGTTGAGGCTCAGTTTTCTGTTGCTAATATAAATCAAGAAGAAATTAAATTTAATTACCTTGTTCCTCAATTAGATCCAAAATTTATTGAAAATATATGGGATATAATTTAAAGTGATGAGAAGAATAAATATTCTTGTGCTAAAAGTAGACTTTTAAGTACTTTCAAAGGAATTGAAGAAAAAAGCATTAAAAAATTACTTACTGGAATTTCCATTAGGTGACATGAAACCCAGTCAACTTTTGAGGAAAATGAAATCGTTGGCTGGAGATAATATCACAGAAAAAGTTTTAAGGACTTTATGGCTAAATAAATTACCAGAATCCATCAAAAATATTTTAGTTGTTAGTTCGAAAAATTTAGAAAATTTGTCTGTTATGGCAGATAAAATTTTTGAAATAAATTCATTGCCAGAAATTTATTCTGCTACTGCAAATAATTCTGCTATGAAAAATATTCTTGAAAAAAGTAAGCCTTTTGGAAAAATAGATTTCAGAATTATACATCAACAGAAGAAAATCAAGAAGCGAATTTAGAAATTCCAGTCAAACAAGAAATAAAAGTCGAACTCAATCTCGTAAACGTTTCAACCCAAATGGAAATTATTGTTATTTCTACTTCATGTTTGGTGATAAGTGTTATCCTAATAAATGTAAAAGTCCATGTTTCTGGAATAAGGCATCGGAAAACTTGGAAAAGCAGTAGATTTAGCGGCAAGCTCTCCTGCTACAGAATATAAAGATTGCCATAATTACTGTTTATTTGTAACTGACAAAAACACCAGTTTACGCATTCTTGTTGATAGTGGTGCTGATTTATCAATAATTCCTGCCTTGTGAAAAAATAAAATTTGTGATTCTTTTAAGCTTCATGCAGCAAATGGCTCGGAAATACCAACTTTTGGTCATAAAATTTTAACTTTAAATCTAGGGCTGTGACGTGATTTCCAGTTTCCTTTCATTATTGCTAAAGTAGATAAAGGGATAATTGGTGCTGATTTTCTAAATAAGTTTAACTTGTTAATTGACATTAGAAATAAACAGTTAATAGATAGAAAAACTAACCTTCATGTTAAAGGTGAAATTTCTTCTATTTTGCAAGAAAATAAAATTAACATAATGGATAAATCATCAAAATTTTCTAATATATTGTTACAATATTCAGATTTAATGAAACCAAATTTGTTAATTACTAATACGAAGCATGATGTTAAACACTATATTTTTACTAAAGGTCCACCGGTTTACTCAAAAGCTTGTCAATTGGATTTTAAAAAATTAGAAATAGCCAAACAAGAATTTCAATTTATATTGGATAATGATATCATTCGGCCTTCGAACTTCTCATGGGCTAGCCCACTGCATCTAGTGGGGGGAAAAAAGAAGATGGAAGTATTAGACCATGCAGTGATTATAGACGTTTAAATGCTCAAACCATTCCTGACCATTATCCAATTACACATATTGAAGATTTTCATCATATTTTAAAGGGAAAAAGAATATTTTCTAAGATTGACCTATTCAAAGCATATTTGCTGAGGAAAATGAGGAAAGGACGGCCATAATAACACCATTCGGGTTAAGAAATGCACCCTCTACATTTCAGTGCTTAATCAATGAAGTGTTATTTGGATTAGAATTTGTTTTTCCATACCTGGATGACATTCTAATAGCCTCTGACAGTGAAGAACAACATAAAACTCATTTGAAACTTGTGTTTGATTGTTTACAAAAATATGGTCTTCGAGTGAATATCTCAAAATCAACTTTGGGAGTAACTCATCTAAAATTTCTAGGATACTTGATAACACCTGAAGGATCTAAGCCACTTCTAGAGAAAGAAGTAATCTTATCATACAAATTACCCAGAACAATTCTTGAGTTGAGAACTTTCCTAGGACTCATTAACTTTTATAGAAGATTAAAAGATGCTGCTAAAAATCAAGCTATTCTTCACGAGTATTTAAAAGGTTCAAAAAAGAATGACAAGACAAAAATTCTTTGGACAAAGGAAGCTAAAGAAAAGTTTGAAAAATGTAAACAAGATCTTGCACATGCTACTTTATTAAGCTTTCCTGACCCTGATTTACAATTGGCTTTATTTACTGATGCTTCCAATTTTGCAATCGGATCAGTATTACAGCAGTTTGAAGCTGGAAATTGGAAACAGATTTCATTTTTTTCTAAAAAATTAACTGATGCACAAACAAATTACAGTACCTATGATAGGGAATTATTAGGAATATATCTTTCCGTCAAAAAGTTTAAACATCTTCTTGAAGGTAATTTTGTTATTTATACCGATCGTAAGCCAATTACATATGCCTTTCAACAAAAAAATGAAAAAGCATCACCTAGACAATTACATCATTTACAATATATATCACAATTTTCAACAAATATTTGTCACGCTAGTGGAGAAGAAAATATAGTAGCAGATTCATTGTCCAGGATTGAATCTATCTCTGAAATAGATTATGATAAAATTGCTGATGCACAAGTTGATAACGAAGAACTTAATAAACTGCACTTGAAACCATCCTTAAATTTCAAACAATATCCCCTCGACTCTGGTAAATTACTTTGGTGTGATATTTCAACCGCAAACATTTGTCCATTTATACCTCAGCCTTTTTGAATGCAAATGTTTAAAAAAATTCGCAACTTGGCTCACCCTGGAGTGAAATCGACTGTTAAGCAAATAGCTTTCAGATTTATTTGGCTAAATATTCGAAAAGAAGTCAATCAATGGGCAAAATCTTGTATCCATTGTCAAAAGAACAAAATTAATAGACATACACATTCACAAATTGCTACCTTCCAAGAAGTAGATGATCGATTCAATGTCATCCATAAGGTTCATTTCCTATATCAGAAGGAAAAATAAATTGCCTTACTTGCATTGATCGCTTCACATGTTGGATAGAGGTTATTCCTTTATCAAATATCACAGCAGAAACAGTTGCTCGAGAGTTTTATAATCACTGGATTTGTTGCTTTGGAATGCCATACCATGTGATAACAGATCAAGGTACTCAATTTAGATCTGAGCTCTTTAAAAACATAGGTGTTGTTTGCGGATTTAAAGTAAACACAACAACAGTCTATCATCCACAATGTAATGGAAAAGTTGAAAAAATCCATCGTACCTTCAAAGCAGCCATCAGAGCACATAACTCAGTTAAATGGGCACAGACCTTACCAACGGTATTGTTAGGATTACGATCGGCTCTACGTGGTGACACAAATTACACCATTGCACGAATGGTTTACGGACAAACCATCCGATTACCAGAATTTTTCGAGAAACCGAAAAACATCTTGATACAGTTGCGGAAGAATTACAGAAACAAATGGATCAGTTACAACCACTGAAAACTCGCCAACAACCTCAAAAACACTTTGTCCAAAAAGACTTGCATAACAGTACACACGTGTTCATACATGTCGACAGAGTAAAAAAAAAAAAACTTGAACCTCCTTATGATGGACCGCTCCCAGTGGCAAAAAGATACGACAAATATTTTACTGAGACAATTAAAGGAAAGGACATCAATACATCTGTAGACAGATTAAAACCTGCATATTTGTTGTTAACTAATGGTGATAATCCTGATCATCTCAAACAATCAGAACGTACACCAACCCTGCCTGACAAAAAACTGATTGTGCAAACAAAAATTGAAAAAAAGCCACCAGATTTGCTGGAAAAAGATGTCCAAAAAAACTACACGCTCTGGTAGACACATAACGTTTCCAGCGCGTTTCAGAAATTAGTTGCATATTATATATATATATATTTTGTATGATTCTCATTTGCTGTATTTCTACCTTATTTATATGTATTGCAAGTCAATTTAAAATTTTACCACTTTTATTGCATATTGTATCGTAACTATGTTACTGAGGAAGGAGTAATGTTGCATCTCTATTTATATATTATCTTTGTTTTTGTAACTTTAATTCTTCTGATCTGCCAACAAAAGAGTTGTCGATATTACGACTGATGTAAGAACATGAATAAAAAGCTGACGGTCGAAAATATTTCTCTTCTATTATTTTTAATCAATTTAAAAGAATGAATTAATTTTAAATAATATTTTTATTTATCCATATATTATTCACGACTAACTCATCTACAGTTTAATCAATTAAGTTTTGTTAATTATAATTAAATTGCTGTACTGTCATCCAAAATAATCATGTATATAAAATTTCGGCTCAATTGAGTGCTTTAAAATGTATTTTATCAACGATTGAAAATTTGAACAAGAAAAATATATAGAGAGAGTGAGTTAAATAGCAGGAATTGAACAAACAAACTAAAGCATTCTTCATTTACAAATATATTTACAGAAATCTGTGTCCTTGAATACATTCATATATATATTGTACACGCTGATGAAATTTTAAAAGTAACGGAGTAAGAATGGTTCTAAAACTAAGTTACATCATATAACTCTGAATAAAAATATGGCAAACAAAGATAAATATAAATTATACAATGAGCAAAACATGAAGCAATCACAATAAGCACTAAAAAGAATCATTAAATTATAATAAGTTTATCCAGTATACAATGATTTGTAAAAAATTACATACTTTGTTACATATTTGCTTAATTCACAGGTCCCTTAAAAAATTTACGATAGTTGTCTTTTAATCATTGTTAAATCACTTTCACAAGCACTGAATTTCAAATCAGAGACATTCCAAAACAATGCTCCATCCAAAAATATATATATTAAGCCTTGCTCATCATAATATATTCAATATTTCTAAGTATACTTGTTAAATTATTAATCTAAATATTTGAAAATATTGAGAACAGGACAAACTAAGGTGCAACATAAATCTTAATCCTGATTATACATATTTATAATATAACAGAAATACAAAATACAAACTCATTGTCAGAGCTAGCCTGACTGGTCTCTGACATCTTCACTTAAAGCATCTCATATTTGTTTCATTCCAATGAAGCTTACAGACATAAGATGAAACATAGCTCTTACTCCAAAGAAGGGTCCACATCACCTGAAAATATAATTATTGGTTGATTGTTTTATTAATGCAGCGAGAGTTATATTAAAATCACACTGTAAAGCTGCACGAGGGCTATTGGCGATGGACCTCGTAATTTTGACCATGATCAAATGACAAGGACAACACCTCCTAACTTCCACACCATGCCAAAGGGAGGATGTTTAAGCCTCAACAGATTTAATAACTCATCAGCACATGCTACACAGATGGCCTTTAGCAGTACTAGAATCGGAACTCATGACACACCAGCAACGAGTCTGTGACTTTGACCACTAGGCTACCATGAGTGAGTGAATATTAATGTGGCCCTGTTCAATTACATGAGGGCTTTCAGTGACGAACCTTGTAATTTTAAACCAAGGTCAAGTGAAGAGGACAACAACTGAGCTGGCATCTTCTTCTACCACACCACTCCAACAGGAGGATGTTTGAGCTCTCCATAGATTTAACGTACATCGCTCTCCTACACGGTGAATCTTCAGTGGTACTGGGCTCGAACTCATGACATGCCCGCCACGAGTTTGTTACCTTGACCACTAGGCTACCATGGCCACTTTATAAATGGCTGATTTAGAAGCTATGCAAGGGCTATTGCAATTATTCTCACAATTTAGAGGCACAATCAAGTGATGAAAACACTTGAAATGGAACCCCTCTCCAAACCATGTCAAGGTGAGAACTTTGAGCCTTATAGATTTAACATGCCATCAAAACCTCTAAATGATGGATTTTTGGTGGCAACAGGACTCGAACCCACACCTCGACAGAAGCAATGCCAGCCATGTGTTCATGATTGTGGAAAACATAGTCAATTAACAAACACAATTTAAAATCTGTTTATAATTTTATTCATTACCTAAGGAGATTTCATTTAAAGTAGCATATTCAGTAATTAACTATGAAAGAAAACAATATACAGTCAAACATTGTTTGTCCGAATCAATTAGGACCAGACACCGTTTGGATACGCAATTGTTTGGATAACCGAAAACTGAATTCGATCCATGCAGTATATGAAACCAAACACTATACTAATATTGAAAATCATCCTATGCAGGAAATGTGCTTATAGAAAAGGCAAAATAGGCGCAAAACACTGCAATTTTACCTTTATTTTGGAAAATTATCGCTTATTTTTCGTTGTACCATTGTACACTTTCGTTTTTTCACTGCAAGGTCTCTGATTCTCTTGAGCAGCAATAGTTGAGTAGGACAGCACTCCAATTGTTGTTCGTATTACTCTATAGCTGCCTCTAATGCAGAAATGCATCAGCATTTCATGGATCCTAGCTACTATCGTTGTTGTTGTCCTCGTCTTCATTCATTTCATCGTCAACAGGGTCCAATTCTTCTTGCACGGAAGTCACAATCTCATCATCATTTAACACTTGAAATCCACAGTCCTTTGCATCGCATGCCATCCAGGTTTCTACATCTTCTTCATCGCTCTTTTGAAATACTGGGATCGATTGGACAAAGTAGGTAATCTCATCCCTGTGGTCGTCATTGAAGTCTTTTTCACCTTCTATAATCTGGCCACAGCTGGCCATGCATTTTTCAGGCTCTGTCTTTTGAGCAAGTCCCATGCTTCAGCTAACATGTAGCAGGCATACTTCATCTTGAGCTTTTCAACAAAAGCGGCAATACTTCCCATCACTTTTGGCCTTGCGCAAAATAACTGTTGAGCATTGCACTGTTCGAAAACGTATTCATATACAGTACATGTAGTTGACAAAAAAACTGGTCTGGATATTTGAAGCTCCTGATAATAAACATTCGGATAAATGACGTTCTACTGTATTTTCAAATTATTGAAATTGGTAACAACTTTTTAAAAATAATCAGCTTTAAATAGAAATAAATTATCTATTTTCAATTATTTTTTATTCATATTTTATAATTTTATCAAGCTGTACCTTTATTGTCAAATACAACAATTCAATAAAATTACAATTATCTCCATTGCCTATTAATTCACACAAATAAACAACAAATAAAAATCAATTTTTTAAGTATGTAAAACTTTTGTATGTATGGGGAAGCAAATATACACTTTTTCATTGAAGTTTTTACATTAGAAGTTGGTTGGTTGGTGTCTTGTCATGGACAATAATTAAATAGGACCAAAGATCTTGTAGACCGCATCAGCAATCTGAATGCATTTATCTTTCTAAAAGTCCTTATGGGGTTGTTGCTAATGTGCAGCTATTTTGCCAGAGTGGCAGGACAAGAGAAAAGATGTTCTGTGTATAGTAGAAGCTAAAAATAAATACAAATAGTTACATTTTCCATGGTGAATCAATGTCAATTTGTATGATATTGGTTTTAAGGCCCCTAAGTTAGCAATTGCCTTTTTAAGTTGCTGTCATCACTATTGTTCGAATCTGCTGCTGTTTCCAGGTTGAAATTCCTTTCACATTGAAACCAAAATACAGATGTTTGGTGATCAAAAGCAAGTGAAGTATAAGTTCTATAAATAGAATCTCAAATCCCAAAAAAACAATTCAGTCCAAGAAGACCAACAGTATGTTAACAGCAAATAATATTACAACTTCAGTGATACTTCTTACCTACATTCATTTGCATGATTCGATAAAGTTACGGTCGAATTTATCTTAATGGCCCCTATAGTGAATGAGAGCTATATTAATGTGCACTATAAAGCAACAAAAGGTCTATAGGCAATGGACGTAATTTTGAACCTGAGTCAAGTGATGAGGAGAACCGCCCCCTCCCCCTTTCTCCAAACTACTAAACAACACTGAGAGGAATTTAACCTCGACAATGTGCATCAGCATCTCTACATGGTAGGTATTCAGTGACACGAGGACTCAAACTTGTGAGAGAACAGCCACTAAGTTCATTATAACCAGTAACAAAAGTTCATATAACCAAGAGAGATATTTGGAGAATTTAGGTACCCTACTTTACAGAAAAAAATCTTCAGTATAGTTTTAAAAACTGTAAAAGAAATCACTGCAGCTTGTTTTAAACTTTTAACAAACCAATTACGAAATAGAGCTTTTCAAGTAAATAAATTAATCACCCACATTTGACATAAAATAAAAATTTTCTTCAAAATTAAATATTCTTGTTCAGTAAAATAATCTAAAAATAACTGCATTTCATTTTTGCTTAAATATTTCATTATAAGACCTACAACAGATTATCATTTTTAAGCAGCCTTAAATACATGTTATGTGTATTATAAATGTTAAGTAATATCCCACGAGATCTATGCATATTTTATAATAGAATTACATTTTTCTGTAATTAGTATAGAAACTGAAATATTTTCATTAACTAAAAAATGTTAATAAAACAAATTACCTATATACAGTTATAATAATTCTGTTAGTTAATAAAATAAAATGCTTGATTACTCTCAAAATACTTATCTGATTGTGCTTCAAAATTTTTATTAATTAATACTGTTGCTTAACAAAAGAATTTAACATAATGCTATCTTAGAGTAATATTTCTTGGATTTAGTAACTAAGAAGCACACATTTTTTGATAATGAAATAAATAAACATGATTATGAAATTTGTTTTCTATGTTACAGTATTAATAAAGAAATAAACTATAAAATAAAAACAGTATGTATTTGACAAACTTACTAGCACTATAAAAGATTTTTTGCTGTCAGAATTTATAACTTAATTACAAAGGCATAAAATGAAGGAACTTCAAAATTAAAAATGCTTCAAGTGTATTTTTTCTACTCTAATGTATTCATACATACTACAAAAAACGCTAGCTTCATTCATAGAGTCACAGTATAAGAATATGCGCGCTTATGTTTAACCAAATTTATTATATGATATACTTACACACTGCAGGATTACAAATAACACACAAAAATGTATTAGTTAATACTAAATTGATCCAAGCAGTTTCAAATGTAATTGGCTTATTTAAATAGTTTACCTTAATTGATATGATTTTTTCTCAAAACATTTGTAAATCAACACAAAGTAAAAAGATTTGTAAGCAACATGACATACCCCTCTTAATCAAATTTCACATAAGCTCAAAGAATGCATGATAAAAAAAGTGCAGCACAGATAGCTCAAATGAAATCATTGAAAATTTGAAATCGGAACCAGAGAAGAAATTTTGTGCCATTGTGTCTTGTTGTACACCTAACAGTTTACTTAAAGAAAAAAAATATTTTCTTTCAACTTTTACATCAAGGTCGGAAAAACAAAAACTGACATTGCATTGTATAAATATATAATATAATGCAATAATATTCTTCGAGCATGTTTAACGTGTTTAATATGAAAAACTGAAAAATGAAATATTACTCAAGCAATTTAAGGCAATAATTATAATTTATCACATATGTATATTAATTCCAGACAAAAAATTCTTAGACAGCTACGGTCGTAGATAATGCTTTGTAATACTGTTAAATAGTAAACAATGATTAAAAATACTTATTGATTGTTTGGTTGATTGGCTTATATTATGGAAAGTTAGAAAAAATTGAGGGGGGGGGATTTCTAAAGTTTTTTCTAAGGGAAAAGATCCAATGACAAGAAGAAAAAATAACACAAAAGAGATATGTAGAGTTCTGAAAATCATATATATATAATTATGATGTATAATAAAATGTGATATTGGTATAATTATATTTTATACTTAATGAAAGTGTGCATTGTTGTTTTGGTTGGGTTCATTCATAAAATTTCGATGATATGATTCCGCTCGAATATATCTAGTGCAAAACTCATCTCTAAACTTGGTCTAAGCTTAAAATTACAGTCGGTCGAATAAATACAGTCGGTCGAAAAAATAGTCGAGCACCGTGACCCTTTCAAAAAATGATTGAAAATGGAAAACGACCTTTTTGGAAAGGGCTCTTTTGGTCAGAATCGTGTCCCCTATGGTGTGTTTATCGAAAAAAATTTTCAAATTCCTCGAAAAAAAATTTGTTGGATGGGCCGCGAGAAAAAAAAAGTTTCATCCTAGACGAAGGATGAAAATGGAGAAGGTGAGCCACAAATGAAATGGAGACTTGTCACTCTGGGTGAAAGCAACGGCCCATGTAATGGAGGAAGGTCAGGGAGGGTAAATGAAAATGAGACAAGTCAAGCTGGGGGAAAGCAGCGACCTATGAAGTGTAGGCATTACAACGTTGGTATGTCGAGAAAAGACAGAGAATCATTCCAATAGGGGTGTTGTTAAAACATTGGAGGCGAGCCATCTCACGACGTTGCCATCTTGGCGTGTCACGGAGGAGGTAGGTGAGTTTTAATGGTTTAGTGTCAAGTGTTTAAAAAGAGGCATTCCAAGCTTGGTGGATCCTTGGACTCGAAAAACATGTAGCCTGGACCTGTTGCCATTAACATGCGTTTTCCGTTAAAACTGCCAGATTTGGAATATCCACCCAAACCTGACAGTTTTAACAAAAAACAAACAAAGTGTGGTGCTCTGGACGGCAGGCAGAAGCTCTCTGATGTCTACAGTCGGTCGAAAAAATAGTCGAGCACCGTGACCCTTTCCAAAAATGATTGAAAATGGAAAACGACCTTTTTGGAAAGGGCTCTTTTGGTCAGAATCGTGTCCCTTAGGGTGTGTTGATCGAAATTTTTTTTCAAATTCCTCTGAAAAAAATATGTTGGATGGGGCGCGAGAAAAAAAAGTTTCATCCTAGACGAAGGATGAAAATGGAGGGGATGAGCCACAAATGAAATGGAGACTTGTCACGCTGGGCAACGACCTATATAATGGAGGTAGGTCAGGGAGGGTAAATGAAAATGAGACAAGTCAAGCTGGGGGAAAGCAGCGACCTATGAAGTGTAGGCATTACAACGTTGGTATGTCGAGAAAAGACAGAGAATCATTCCAATAGGGGTGTTGTTAGAACATTGGAGGCGAGCCATCTCACGACGTTGCCATCTTGGCGTGTTGTGCGAACCATCGTCTACGTGAGTCAACCCAAATCGTCGTGTGACAAGGGTCCTGACAATTTAAGCAACATGCGTCTCATTTTCACATAAATCGACCCTTGCACCCGTATAGTATTGCGTTTCTCTGTACCCTCTTTCCAGGGGGAATAGAAAAATTACTGTGGGAGCCACTTGGAAATAAAAATGTATCCAGTTGGGCTGCCAAGCGTGTACGGGACCCATGGTATAATGTAAGATGGGGGGTACCAATCCATGTGACGGGCTGGAAATGTTTAAATTGTGTGATTCCCTTGTATCCGCGATACAAGGAAACGGAGGAATGCCCACCTCTGCATTTGAATCTATACGATAATAAAAAAGTGTATGTTGAGGAGGGAGCCGAGTATTCCTTTCAACGCATGAGAGACGAAGTGTATGTGTTGCCTCGTAAACAACAAAATATGATCAATGAAAAACAAAACAAGCATGTACCATGGACCACAAGCTGATATTAAGGTCAAAGATGAATGAAATGCAAGCGAAAAACGACCCAAAGCTCAACGAGATGAAAGCGAGAAACGACCTCATGGAAAGGGAAAGAGATTTGATTCAAAGGGAAAACGACGTGTTGAAAAAGGGAAAACGACGTGTTGAAAAAGGAACTTGACGTGGTGAGAACAAAAGAAAATGAGTTGAACGCTAAAGTACAAAACATGTCAGTTGAAAATAAAATATTGAAAGATTTGTTGCAAAGAAAAAGAGTGGACAGAATCTCTTCCAATACATGGCGTTGGAAAAACAATAATGTAAAAAGGTTGGTTCGACCTCGTTCAGCCATCTCTCAACTTACGAGTTTACTAGCAAACCTTTGAAACTAAATCATGTAAGCTTCTCTAAAAAAAAAAATAATAATAATAATAACAATTATTATTTTTTTTTTACAGAGGTAGTATGTTTTAAACCTTTTGAGCTCTTCAATCTGCTGAGAGTTTGGTTGTCAATATTATTTGCTCCTGAAAGATATTTTAAACTTGCCTCACATTCTTTTTTTGGCTTCTGCGATATTTTATTTTATTAGCCTTCCATTGTGAATCTTACACAATGTTCCAGGCACAGTCTCAAAAAATGTGTCAACCTTCCATTGTGAATCTTACACACAATGTTCCAGCCACAGTCTGAATCAATGTGTCAGAGTTTTTTTTTCTTGTCGTTTCCAAACCCCCCAAATGGAAGAATGATTCCTGGTCCCGAGCTATGCTCCTTTCCAGCAAACATTCTCCCATGGCTGTTCCAAACCATAAATTTGTATAATATATGGAATGTCACCATGATTTGCTTTTCATCTTTCACATTTTATTGGTCTTACATCTTGCACAATGTTCTAAAAATTGTGTCAGAGTTTTTTTTCGGGTCGTTTCCAACCTTGACTCTGAGAGTAGCCCAAAAAAATGGGAGATGAATGACTGGTCCCGAGCTATGCTCCTTTCCAGTCATCCATCTCCCATTTTTCTGGGGAATCCCTGTCCCCCTCCTCTACGAGGCTGCTCGTATGGGGTTGGGCGCCCTGCAGAGAGGACAGGTATTCCTCTCCTCCAGGTGTTGCAGTAAACACCGCATGTGAAATACATGGCCACAATGTGTCTTTTCTGGCCATTGCATCGGACTCAGACAGATGGAACACGTCTCGGGTATTTGGAAGACGCTTTCGGGCCATTTGAGTGCAAAACAGCCATCCAAGACGGCTTGAGCCAAGAGAATCCAAGGGGCCAGCGGTTGAGGTCCATGTCGCCTCCAGGCCTTGTATGCCAATCGATACAATTTGGGAAGGGCCAAGACCGTCCACAGAGCTTGCAGAAAGGCCCCCTTGCCTTGGGCCGCCTGTTGTTCGAGGTTATCACTGTAAAGTTCGGAAGGTTCAGAAGAGGTGAGACATTCGAAGGTGGGCAGGTCGTCGATGGGCTCGGGATGGGGAAACACTTTCCGTAAAAGGTCTCCCAGGTCCACGGGGGAAAGAGCAATGACGTCGGACGGAGTGAGAGTCTGTAACTGGGCTCGAAACTGCATCATAAAAGTAATGTACTCGGCCAAATGGGCCTCGTGGTATTCGGCCAGGTAGATTTGAAAGGCTTTGTCAGACTCCATTGTCTCGTATGAGGCAAAAAGGCGTCCGAATCGTGCTTTTGAGAGAAGAGCGACGCGCAGGAAGTGCTTTTGGATTGACTAGACAGGAGGAAGATCCTGTGTGGGTCATGCCCGTTCTTTCAAAATGGATGGCATCATCTCCGGGAAGCCCTTCCCGCCGGAAGCCAAGCAGGGGCACCTTTCAAGGTGGCAGAAAGAGTAGGGAGTTAATCCACGGGGCCCTGTCTCCAACATTGACAGTGAGATCATGTCAAACATTCGAGGGAGTGTAAAGACCCGTCCCGTACGACGACATGATTGAAGCGTTTCACGATAAAATAGTGTTCGGGGGCGTCAAAGACATTAAAACAATGGCAAGTGTCGGGTCCTTCCGTGCAGGCATCTGCACTATAGACACAATCGGAAAGATGGAATCCATGCTCGCTCAAGACCACCTGGACGGGAATGGGAAAGTGGGTCGCGAGTTGTTGAAATTTCACAATACCCGCTAAACGTTGCAAGCGTCGTCTATAAGACGACCAGCGTGAGACGTTGTCTCGCAAACCTGGGAGAATGTTTTTTTCCAATTCACCCAGGAGAGAGTCGAACGAGGTCATCATGAAGAGAATAAGAAATGTTGACAACAGAGCAAACCAAATGAAAGCTCGAGTGGAAGGCTCAACCTTTTTAAACACTCTCCAATCTTTCTAAAAAGAAATTTTTAAAAAAAAATATTTTTTTTTAGAGAGATTGGTTGTAAACTTTATTTGCATCTGATAGATGTTTTAATCTTTATTTTTGCTTCTGAAAGATATTTCAAATTTTATGTGCGTCTGACAAATATTTCAAACTTTCCTTCTGAAAGATATTTCAAACTTGGTTTGCGTCTAAAAGATATTTCAAGTTTTATGTGCTTCTGACAAATCTTTTAAACTTTATTCGCTTCCGATAGAGGGTTTGGGAAAACCACTCTGAATCACGTCATATATCCTTTGCCAACGTTTACTATTTTCGTCCGTCCAATGCATGGCCTGGGGTAAATAGTGTTGTCCAATCTCTAAAATTTGTTTCAATCGTGCTTCGGTGGGTTCACCGTGCATCACTCGTTCTTGAAACACCATCGATTCCAATAAAACGTGAATCACACAATCATGAGGGGGCTCTTGTCCCCGTGAACAAACTAAACAATTTTGTTCACAATAACATGCATCCGAAACAACAGACATGGTCGGACACGATAGATTGAAAAGAAACAAAATTTCAAAGCACACTACACTAGACGAGTAAATGAAATGAGGGTGGTAGAAAGCTTTTAAACTTTTAAAGAGCACGGAGTTGTAATACACGCAGCACTCTAAGAAAACAACTCTAGCTAGACAAGAAATAAATTTATCTTTAAAAAAAAATTTTTTTTTAGAGAGAGAGAATGTTTAAGAGCAAACACTTTGCAGATTACATTTCAGAGCACATAATTTGCAATTTCTCTTTTTCAACATGACCGACACGGACGATGTGTTGAGCCTGTTATCCACCCCTGGTTCCCCTTTGCCCTTCTTAGCTTCTCCTTCACACCCAGAGTCTTCTCATGAGCCCCCAAAACTAAACTCTCCCCAAGACCCTCGACGACGACGTCGTTTTTTCTCGTCTCGACGATGCCCTCCTTATGCTTATCGATTTCCCCAGCACCACGCTCAAGTCTTTTTCCAGACGCACGGTCTGGCCGTGTTGTGTCTCCGAGACCATGGTTTCACGCTCACCAACGGGGTCGTCTCGTATGCTTCGGATCGCGTCGGGGCGCATGAAGTGTTCAACTTTTTGCATTATCTCAATGTCGGCACCCTCTGTGTGACCTATTCTCGTTTCAAGCAAGACTTTAAAGACATTCAAGAAAATGGAGCGCTTTCAGTCCTTTCAAACGCATCCCCGTCATGCTCTTGAAATCCCATGCACGAGGCGAATGTCCCTTTTGCCACCAGACGCAATGTCATCGTTGGATTGCCATGCAAGGCATGTGTGCCATTCTCCACCAACCTCTCAACCCCATTTTTCACTCGCATCCGGCCTGAAAAACATATAAAAGGAATACGCGGGTCGACGCTTCTCGTCAGTCTGCCCGATAAACCCGATGCGTTGGAATATGCCGCTCAACAAGGCCAGGTGCGAGCGGGCATCCTCTACCAGGAGCCTCACGCCAAACGCGTGTTTACCTTATTTCGTCAAGATCCGTGATACCACCAAAAGACGTTGATGGACAATTTCAAGCGGGCCGTGCTGGAAGCCAAGCACGTCAACGAATTTCGACCCAACGCGATCCTGAGGGAAAAAGTGTCCAAAAGCCTCTTGAAAAATCCAGATCGTTTGCTCAAAAATACCGACAAGAGGATGGCCTACATCTATGGCAACCTGTTTTTTGTGAAAAAAGATTTTACCTTTGGATTGAGAACGGTGCACCCCGGAGAAGTGCATTTCATTCAAACGACGCACGTGCCCCTGCTGCTCTACGAACTGCCCCCTTCCAGTCTCCAGTGTCGAGCCCGACCCAACGTGAACGAGAAGAGTTTCGAGCCCTACGACCAAATGCTCTACCATCGGACCATCTTGGAGCCACACACGGCCTATCCGATCCCGGCGGGAACCCACCATTTGCTGTTGACGGTTCAAAAAAACGTTTTTGGTCTGGACCTGATCCCCGAATCCCTGCTCCCTCAGCTCCTTCAGAAGGGATTTCACCTGGGAGATTTTCGACAAAAAAAACGTTGGATCAAATCGCCTACAAGCTACCTTCTCCGACCCCAGTGCTTGGACTGAAGTGATCGGGGGAGGAGACGCGCCACTCCAAGAAACGAGGATGCATCCAGAGACTTGGGCCTGTGCAGATTCCACAACCTGAGCTACTCTATCCTCAACCTGTGCAGATACCAGAACCTCAGCTCCTCTCTCCGCCACCTGTGCAGATTCCACAACCTGAGCCGATTCCAGAACCTGAACTCCTTTCTCCACCACCTGTGCAGATTCCAGAACCTGAGCTCATATCTCCAGATCCCGTGCCAGAGCCCGAAGCTGCTTGGCTCGACCAACTCCTAACGTCCTTCTCTGGACCCGAACCCTCGGTGCTCCACCTGGTGCCCTCGCTCTTTGATGAAAACAATGAACTCATCACCTTCCTGGAGACTTTTGAACACGATATGGCGATGGAGCCCCTGGACTTGTCAATGACCAAACTCTCCCCTTGTATCCCACCTTCTGTTGGATTTAAAGCCATGCAACCTCTGAATCTATCTTGTAGAGTATGATCATAATCAATAAAAAAATGATTATTTTTTTAAAAACACAAGTCTCCTTCTTTGTGTCCGAATGATACAACATTTATTGGACCCGTTGCAAACAAAAAGTATTGTTTTTTAAAAAACAAGTCTCCTTTTGTGTCCGAATGATACAACTTTATTGGACCCGTGTCCAACAAAAAGTATTATTTTTTAAAAAAGCAAGTCTTTTTCTCTTTGTGTCAGAATGATCCAACATTTATTGGACCAGTGTCGACATCGCACGACGATCGTGTTTGGTAATTTGGGTCGCTGGCCCGATCGAGTCACGTATTACGAGCACTACTATCCTTACACCATCCTCTTTGAACCCAATTTCGGGGTGAACGTGCCTCGGTCGTTTGGAAAGACCGTGGTCGTGTTTACCAGTCATTTGGATTTGACGTGGGATCCAGGCGTCGAGTTGAGATTCTTTCAACTGGGTCATCCCCCGTCTCGCCGAGTTTGGGAAGCCCATCAACCTCACAATAAGGAGGCCTATACGTTGAATCTCACAAACTGCACGCGCCTAGCGGAGGTGTACGTGAGACTATTAACGTGGTTGGATGATTGGGAAATGCATCGAGACGACCACCTTCCTTGGCGCCTGGTCATGCCCCCAGCTTGGAAACGGGCGTTGGAACCCCACGTGGAACGCTCGCATCGCAAGGCCTTGGAATATGGGATGCCTGTAGACGTCACGCTCCTCGAGCCTATATAAGGCCAGCCTCTAGCCAGCAGAATCATTCTCCTCCCATGCACCATGTCTCATCTAGCCTTTTTTGCTCATGCCAACGTGTTTCACCGTGGGGGTAAGCCTGTCCCCATCTAAATCTCCATTGCCAGCATTTCGGAGGATCCACAAGTCATGTGCATCAACGTGGATCATTCCAATGTGAGGACGACCTCGAAAGATGACCGGGTCAATCGGTATATCAACGAACGTCTCCGTCTCAAAAGCCACCTGCCTGGATCCGTGCCCCTCGAATACCTCAGCTTTAGCGTCAGGGGTAAATTTGGTCAGCTGGCGCAAGGCAATCGAGGCCTCATCGTGGTCAAGGGAACCGACCAGCGCAAACTCTTTGAGCAGCTGGGGTTTTTTACCATCAGCTTGGAGACGCTGCCAAAGTTCCAGGATCTCCATGACAATACGCTACCCGATCACCTCCACGATGAGGTGCACGAAAATTATGACATTTCCGAGTGCACCATTTTCAAATCTTACCGGTTTGCGCGTTATCTACAGCATTTCAACAAGCTGCAGGCCGAATGTCAGAAACAAATGGCTGATTTAGTGGAGTAAATGTGGAACATTGAACTGTACATATTGAACATTGAAATATTAAACTCTACCTATTGAACTGAACCGAAAAAAGGGGGACCGAGTCGACACAAGAGTCGACTCGGTCCCCCTTTTTTTGGGTGAAGGAAAGTGCCAACGTTGGAGGGCCTCTCTTTGAAAACTTGTACTCATCTGAGAAAACATGCCCAAAAAAACAGGCCCATCGGCGTAACTAATACTACTAAGAAGGAACCTTTTGTGTTCTAATTCATGACGTCATGAATTGGAACCTTTTGTGTTCTAATTCATGACGTCATGAATGGATGTAAGTATCATGAAAATGAATGGAAGGAAAGGATAGGATGCAAAATGAAAAAGGGTTGAAATATATTTCAGAAGCAAAACTTTTCAGAGTGAGAAAAATTTTCCGAGCAAAGAATAGTTTGAGTTTGACTTCAAGTTGTCGAGTGTTTATACCCTACATTCAAGTGACGTCATGCGCAGTAGAATGTTATAGAACTTGTCATTTTTTTCAGTGTCTCATTTCTCATGGCATCGTGCTCGAACCTTCCATCTCGGTCTATTCCAATGGGATCGAGTTCTTTTCGATTCAAACCGTGTGGGTTTCCAGGCTCTCGAGACCCTCCTATGGGGGGTATTCCCAATGGTTGTACAGGGTTCGACAGGACTCGTAGCCCACGTCCTACCCTGCGCGACACACGTTCCTAGGCACCTTAGGAGCCCCATCATGTACCTTTGAATGTTATGATGGTTCACTCCTTACAAACCCTCCTATGGGGGGTAGGGTCAAATCAATGGGAGGGTTGCCCTCTACTAGCGCGTCTCTTTCATTTGACATGCTGTAAATGCTTCTCGGTTCCGTAGAAGCCGAGATAGGTTCGTACCTGCCGAGATAGGTTCAAGACAAAGGGTCACCTGTTTTTGAACCCTAGAGACCCTTCTAGGGGGGGGGTAGGATCTTGTAAGGGGTACCTTTCGAAAGAGCCTTTTATTCCAAACATATGGATAGGTGACACGATGACCTGAGGGGTCCTGGGGCTGAGCAAGGTCCCGTTCAAGTTTCGCGTGACGCAAAAAGTGACCCACACTCAAACAACTGTAGCACAAAAACCATTCAAGGTGCGACATTGAAACCAAGTGTAAACGATGACCCATCGTATGGGCCATCCGAAAATATAAAAATATATACAAAAAATACAAAAATATCATAAAATGAAAACAATTAAAACATTACGTGAATAAAGAGGTCATGCGAGACTCACCGGCCCTTAAGGGGGGCTTACACACAAATTTTGTGGCAAGTGACCCCGAAAAGGGATAGAAGAGATGGAGCTCTATCGGATGACATCACAATTGGCAAGGGTCGACCACTGGTGCGGGCACTATTCGCTGAAAACTGGCATTTTATTGGACTTGTAATTTTTCGCAGCATTAGACTCGTAGTATGGAAGCTTTTCCCATTGGAATGCTATGGAATCAAGTCCAAACCTTCTATCTCGGTAAATTACGGTCAGATCGGGTCCAGACTTTTTACCTGGGGGGTCATGGGGACCCCCCTGGTGAACCGGAAGTGGTGATATCTCGGCTCCTATGGGGCCCTCGTAGACGTGTGACTAGTCAAAAGATTCAGAATCGTTTGCAGTTTACAAAACATCCATCGGTTTGGACCTAGACCCCCTGGTTGAGGCACTAGGCTAAAAAAGGCCCTGTGACCTACTTTGGATTTGCTCCTCACCTATCCGTCCGATTTTCAAACGGTTGACGTTGTTGGATAGCCCTTCACAGGGACTATCGTTATATGCCATGGATCTAGACCTTGGGTCCTGGGTTTCGATCCTAGGCTCCAAACCATTTTGACATTTGAAAGGGACCTTGCTCAGCCCCCACACCCCTCAGGGCGTCGTGTCACCTATCCACGTGTTTGGAAGGGCGAGCTCTTTCGAAGGATATCCCTTACAAGATTCTACCCCCCATAGGAGGGTCTGTAGGGTTCGAAAACAGGTGTCAACTTGTCTTGAACCCATCTCGGCTTCTATGGATCCCATAAGCTTTTGCAGTATGTCAAATGAAAGAAACAAGCTAGTAGATGGCAACAGTGTAACTGCTGTTACCCTACCCCCCATAGGAGGGTCTGTAAAGAGTGAAAAAAAAATTTTTTTTTTTTTTTTACAGAGTGAGAGTTTGGTTGAAGTATTTATTTCCTTCCGAAAAAATTTCAAACATTTTCCAGCCGATAAGCTTTTGCAACATGTCAAATGAAAGAGACGAGCCACTAGATTGCAACACTCTACATAATTTGGTCTTATCACCCATAACCAGAGTCGTAATGAGCAAAGAAAAACAAAATTCAAAGGTAAATGATGGAGCGCCTATGAATTTTTCTGGCGCATTGTGGGCTCCCGATGAATCATGTACAACTCTTGGGTATACCCCCATAGGAGGATCACGTGAGTCGGGGAGCCAAGTTATTTTTGATTAAAATTTTGTTTGGGTTCTACGAGTAGATGATAAAACTACTCAGAGGATCTATAGAACTATAGAACTACAACTGAAAAGTAAAATGACAATTGTAATACACACAGCACTTGAAGAAAACAACTCTAGCTAGGCGAGAAATAAAATTTTCAACCAAACTCTCACTCTGTAAAAAAAAAAAAAATTTTTTTTTTTTTTTACAGAGTGAGAAAACTTTTCAGAGCTGAGAATAGTTTGAGTTTGATTCTCAAGTTGTTCTTCAAGTGCTACGTGTATTATCATTGTCATTTTAATTTCCAGTTGTCATGTTCTGTAGACCCTCCTATAGGGGATCTGCCTACACCATTAGTTTTGTCATCTACTCGTGCCCTCCAACCCTTTGATAGCTCACCCTCCCTTATCGGCTCCATAGGAGTCGAGTTATTTTCGATTAAAACTGTGTTTTTTTCCAGGCTCTAGAGACCCTCCTATGGGGGGTATACTTAAGAATTGTACAGGGTTCGACAGGGCTTGAAGCCCACGTCATACAATGTCCCACACAAGTTCATAGGCACCCTAGGAGCCCCGTGATTTACCTTTGAATTTTGTTTTTTTCACTCTTTACAGACCCTCCTATGGGGGTAGGGTAACAGCAGTTACACTGTTGCCATCTACTAGCTCGTCTCTTTCATTTGACATACTGCAAAAGCTTATGGGATCCAAAGAAGCCGAGATGGGATCAAGACAAGTTGACACCTGTTTTCGAACCCTACAGACCCTCCTATGGGGGGTAGAATCTTGTAAGGGGTATCATTCGAAAGAGCTCACCCTTCCAAACACGTGGATAGGTGACACGACTCCCTGAGGGGTGTGGGGGCTGAGCAAGGTCCCTTTCAAATGTCGAAATGGTTTGGAGCCTAGGATCGAAACCTGGGTCCCAAGGTCTAGATCCATGGCATATAACGATAGTCCCTGTGAAGGGCTATTCAACAACGTCAACCGTTTGAAAATCGGACGGATAGGTGAGGAGCAACTCCAAAGTAGGTCACAGGGCCCTTTTTAGCCTAGTGCCTCAACCAGGGGGTCTAGGTCCAAACGATGAATGTTTTGTACACTACAAACGATTCTGAATCTTTTGACGGGGTCACACGTTACGAGGGCCCCATAGGAGCCGAGATATCGCCACTTCCGGTTCACCAGGGGGTCCCATGACCCCCCAGGGAAAAAGTCTGGACCCGATCCGACCGTAATTTACCGAGATAGAAGGTTTGGACTTGATTCCATAGCATTCCAATGGGAAAACTTCCATACTACGAGTCTAATGCTGCGAAAAATTACAAGTCAATAAAATGCCAGTTTTCAGCGAATAGTGCCGCAAACAGTGGCGACCCTTGCCAATCGTGATGTCATCCGATAGAGCTCATCTCTTCTATCCCTTTTCGGGTCACTTGCCACAAAATTTGTGTGTAAGCCCCTTTAGGGCCGGTGAGTCTCGCATGACCTCTTTATTCGTAATGTTTTAATTGTTTTCATTGTGATAATTTTTGTATTTTTTGTATATATTTTTATATTTTCGGATGGCCCATACGATGGGTCATCGTTTAAACTTGGTTTCATGTCGCACCTTGAATGGTTTTTGTGCTATAGTGGTTTGAGTGCGGGTCACTTTTCGCGTCACGCGAACTTGAACGGGACCTTGCTCAGCCCCAGGACCCCTCAGGTCATCGTGTCACCTATCCATCTGTTTGGAATAAAAGGCTCTTTCGAAAGATACCCCTTACAAGATCCTACCCCCCCCTAGAAGGGTCTCTAGGGTTCAAAAACAGGTGACCCTTTGTCT
>BMAO01001340.1:0-124287 GCA_019973975.1 Trichonephila clavata | reverse complement strand
CTCATAGCTCTTAAGTAAAAGGTAATGCTAATCTAAAAGTTCTTGATGTTTATTCTTAATTAAATAGAATGAAACTATGATAATATTAAATTCAGCCATCTTAAAAAATTTTAAAATAAAATATTTTTTTTATTTTTAAAAGTTGTTTCCCCATATATTTTCTACAAAAGAAAAGAACATCTTGTCTCGTAGGTGTCTAGATGTTTTTGATGCCAAATGGTTTGCCATAAAGTATTAATATCTAACTGTCCATATTATAATCGATCCTGGAAATTGTATAATTTCAACATACGTCTACTTCTTAAATTTTGCTTGTTTCAAATCAAATGATAAATTTGTTAATTTCAATTACTATTTTCGGTTTAATTAACATTGTTAATGAAACACACAAAAGTCTAAAAGTACACAGTATGTAACAATTTTAACAGAAAAATGAGGGTTTTTTCAAGGAGATGGGATGACTTGAACTGACAGTTTTTTCACCGGTACTGTATCTCTAGTGTTATTATTACTATAAACTTTCATAAATCAAAGCATAGGAGCCCATAAAGCTAAAAATATTTGTTATTCTTGTAAGTTTGGTCTTAAGACTTTTTCAATTTTCAGCTAAATTAGGAAGTACAGTAATTTTCCTTATTAATTTTCTAAATAATTCCACATTAATTTTCTAAATATCAACAGACCATTGAAATTTTACACTGATTTCAAAAATTCTTTGTTGAAAAAGATAAGCTTTATAATTTTTTTTAAATCATCATTTCAAAATATAAATACTTATATATCAGTGCTTCTTAAACTTTGAATGCTCGCGACCCAATTTTCAAAAATAATTTTCATCGAGTCCCCTTGTCCTTCATTCAGTAACAATGCATTGAATTAAGTAATAATATACTTTGACACTAAATCTACAATATAACTTTAATTATAAACTGCACAAATTATCAAGATAAGTATTAAATTTTTCATGCAATCTTTTGTATGACAATCCCATGGGTTAACTAGTAATTATTACATTTGTTTTTAACTTAGTATTGTTATTAATTATCAAACATTGTACAATATTGATACATTTGTATGTGTGTTATATCAATGTAAATGTGTACTTTATTTTCTTATTACGTCAGACTGTATTTTGTTTTGTTTCCTTTTAGTAAATTAGAAATTTTTTTCAATAATCTTTTGTTTTCGACTTTTCAGCATGTTCGCACCCTCCACGCGTCCCCTAGGGAAGCGCTCGCCACAGCTTGAGAAACATTAATTATACGTGTAAAAAATAATTAATGAAAACGAGATGTTGAAATAAATCTATCATATATATGCGTATCTTGGAGGCAATTCTAACAATTTTATAAACGATACAAAGGGTTGAATACTGGTGGAAATGCATAAAATGAAATAATAGTAAATTGTGATTGCTATAACACGTCAAATAAATCAAAAATGAAAATAATTCTTTCGTTTCTATTTTAACAGGAATTTCCTTAGTAATATTTTAAACTTTATTGTTTATAGATATTTCTTTAAAGCGAGTTTATTTAAATTTAATTCAATTCTTAAGCTTTGGTTATTTAAAAAAATGATATATATATATATATATGAAATTTTTCAATATTGCATTCTTTAAAGGTACAAGTCAAGTACTAAATTCTTGGGCATGTAACTTTTATATGTAATTTAAAGTAAGTCTTATGAATGTGCAGGAAACAAAACCTGAATATATCTTAAAATATTTATTTAACTGTATTATTTTGGCAAATTTAAGTGAATAAATATTATAACAAAAATAGTGATATAAGCAATGAATATAATCTATATTATATCATACCAGGGTTTTTTTGGTTTTTTTTGAAAAATTAATATTGAATAAAAAAATATTTTTTTCTAATGAAATTACAATCGATGAAAATTACATCGAACAACTTGTGATGTTATGTACTATGTGAAAAAAATGCATTATTTTAATTTAAGAACATTGCACATTAGTACGAATTGTAGAACAATTTTTCCTTAAAACCCAAAGGTTTTCAATGTAAAGATTCTTAAATTAAATCTTTAAACTTGACATATTTGATTTTCAAATTAAACAAATACACTTCGAAATAAAATTCGGTTGTATACAAAAGAGAAAATTATGACTAAGTACGCTAATTCATTTTTCTCAGTTTGAAATTTACCATTTTGAATATATATACTTCTTAAGGTAACTGGGACATGAAGGTACTTCAAACTTTGCACTTTTTTTATTTCACTTTTAAAAATAGAGGGCAATTTGGTGCATTTATAGATCATTATTTATGAGAATTCGATAAAAAGAACGCTAGAAAATTGAATTTTAAAATTGTAAGCAAATGTGATGTAACTATGATTCAGGTACACTTTATTCCAAAGCCGTAATGTATTCAATATGTAATGAAAAAAAAAATTTTATTCGAAGAATGTAATTTTTCAAAAATATGTTCATATTTATTGAAAATTGTAAATTTTTTGTGCAAAAATTGTGGAAAATTTAAATGATTCTAATTAAATTTTTTAAATTTTTTTTAATGTTAGTTCTGCCTAGTTTTGCATTTATAAATACTCAGCGTTGTTTTTAAATTATAAATCAAGTGGATATAGTACAAAGTGGATCTTGAGGATTATTTTAAATTAAATACACAGCTTGTGAAATAGATTTTATTTTCCTAACTGCTTACTTTTAACATTTGAATGCTCATGAGCAACTCTATATGTGTATTACATTTTTGGTTTTACTTTAAAATAAATAAATATTCATATGTATGGATACAAATACAGAGATTCTTTTAATATAATTTTTAAAAAACAGATTTCCATTTAAATTAGACATAAAATTAACTTCTTAAATTCATCACAGACACATTTTTTGTGCATTTTTATAACAATAAAAATATATTTAAGGAATTTTGTAATATCCTATAATGATGGTGTTCAAAGTGAAGTAAAAGTACTAAAACTTATAGACATAAAACTTTGGTATTTTAAATGGCAGAAGGTGTGAATCGTTGATAACACGTATTGATGAATTAAAGAAAGGGTAATTAAAAATACTTCTAAAGACTCTAGAATTTTAAACTTACAATTTAAAAACTGAGGATGATGAAAAATAATTCATATAACAATGGTATGGCTTTATATTGTATTAAAATATATTATTTTACAAATCATAGATGAAAATATCTACATTTGCAATTTTCTCGAAATGCACTTTTTGGTGATACGGGTACATTTTCCTCAAAATCTGCTTTACCTATAGTGCTGATATTTTGCATAATACAAGATTAACAAATTTTTAACAGAATAAATAATTCATTTTCAGATAAATATTTACAAATTTCAGATATAACACAATTTCTACATAAAGTTTAAGGGAATTTTAAATCACTAAACTAAATGTTTTTAAATTTTTATAAATTTATATTTTAAAATTTAATTTCCTTCGTTTTATGGATTGTTATGCTTACAAAAACTACGTGAAATTTTATAGCTATGTATACAGTAGATTTTATGCAAAGGGGACCTAAAGTTAAGAACATGCTTGAAAATAAAAAATATATATCGAATAATTATTGCTCTTTCAAATTTATTTGTAATTTAAAATGAAATTTTTTTACATTAGTAAGTACATAAAGATACAGATAATACAACATAAGAATTTTGTTTCCGTTGCTTTTAATTTAAGTGAGAACCATTTAATTTTGGTGCAAAAAAGTTCATTTTTCCTTCTTGCACAGACGTCTGAGTTATCTTAAAAATCTTCAACGAGTTTTCCAACTCTTCAATTATACAGACAATACTTTTTTCTACCAAAATTCTTAGAAACTCGATTGACTACAAATGCTCTAAATTTTAGTGCATGAAAAATCTTAGAATGCATTGAAATATAAGAAAACCGAAACTTTTTATTTTGTGAAATATTTACATAAATACCCGCATCGTTTTGTGTTCAAAAAATAAACTAAAAGAAAAGATAAACTACTGGGGATCAGGCACAACAACATAATTGAGACACTAAAAATTACTTGTTGAGGCAAATTTTTTTCCCCTGAAATTATGACTGAAAGAATGGTATAATTTGCGATGTAGGATAAAAATTTATATTTGTTTATAGGAAATATTTTGATAATCTCTCTTTTTTAATTTGCAAACAATGCACTTTAATTTGAATGCCAGGGGAAAAAAGCATTTAAGGAAATTCAGGATGTGGTAAAAATTATTCATGACAAATTACTCATAATTCATCTTACTTTAAAAATATTAGAATCAGTGGCTCGGTTTTAAATAGTTAAAAATTCAAATAGTTGAAATTAAAAAAAGAGCAATTCAACAAATTTTTGTAATGTTTATTATAAAGAAAATGATTAAAGCTACACAGTACCCTTTTTCAAAAAATTGTTCGGAGACATTACGTAAAAATAATTTATTTTTTATATTTAGATTATTTTAGTAAGCTGATTCAACACATAAAAAGTCAGTTTGATCAGCCGTTATTTTACAATTTTAAGAAAATAGGAATTTTTGCCGTTTTTTAAGCCATTATAAAATATTTGATTTTTAAAAATTTTTAGTCATTTTATGTGATTTATATTTCTTGAATTATTGTAAACAAAAGTTAGTATGGATTTGAAACTTTGTTTCCTTGTTGGTTTTTAATAATTCTTTTTCTAGTTAAACCTGTAAAAAAACAAAAAAAATTTAAAATTATTAAATTTGGCATTTTTTTTAAAAATTACTAGAGATCTCAAGCATAAATCCATATTTTTATAGAGCATACGTTTAGGAGTAGATGCAAGCAATTTCAAGATTCTATCTTGAATAGAAAAAATGCCTTGGGGCAAAGAAAACCCTTCAATCTTCAAAATTAAAAGTTTGAGAAAAACGCATTTAAATTTTGTAAAAGCATGAAACAAAAACTTATAATGCCCTTAATGCTCTAATTTTTAATATGTTATCTCCCTATGCATTTTCTACATTAAAACATTGATTTAATTAAATCTGACTGAAAAAGTTTTTCTAATTCAAAAAATATTTGTGCATAATATTGATAGCATTTGTTACCACGACACTTTATTCAGCTTCATCTTAACTTAATATTTCTAAAAAAGGTTTGAAACACAAAGAATTTTTATAAACAATAACAATGCTACTAATTTAAGCTAAAAATTACCAGGTTTGTACATAAAATTTAATTTTTTTCAGTTTTAAATTGAGACAGTTTAGCAAGTTTAAGTATTTTTTGCACGACTTTAAAATACTATAATATAGTAACTACCATATCTTTACTTTAATGGGGGGAGTTTGGTACATAGAGAAAATTTTCAGTTTTATCTGCTATACTTGTATTCAGAATACTTGTTTTCGGAAGTTTTAACTGCAGTATCAACTAAGGTCATTTTTATATTTATCATTTTCAGTAGTATTCCATCCCTTCGAAATATTGTTTCTGATATCAACCTAAGAACATTTTAGCCATGGCATTTTCTCAATTGGAAAAAATTGATAATAAAGCTTCTAAGTTATATATTATTTTTAAAACAAAAATTGTCCTTGAAATCTGAATTAAGTAACTACGAGAACTCAAAATACTTAAAACATAATCAAACTGAAAAGCTTTTAGTAGTGAAAATTGAAATTATAACCATTTCACACTGTAGTTTATTATACTCAAAAATATTTTTAATTATTTCAATTTAAGAGTGGAAAAATGCTTTAAAATGAAACCGAAACCAAAACTTAAGCTCAGAAAACTTCAAATATCTGAAACACTAATTTGTTATCAGATATGAAATTTCATGGCAAGCTGCACAATGATATAGAGCACGAGAAAATGCAAAAAACAATTTTTTTGGTATATTTGAGATTTGTGTGGTACTGTGTTGTCGTAAAATATTTTTTTTTTATTTTTAATGTAAAATACAGTTACATTAAAAGAAGAACAAAGAAAAAATAAAATAAAGAACAGTAAAAGGACAGAAAAACGTCTATGGAACTATTAGGTCTCTAGCTTCTTAGTAGCGTCCCCACAAACTCTTGAGCAAAATGCAGGGCAGAGAAAAAGGTGAGTACAGCCCATAGATTCCCAAAGATTGTAGAGTAAGCCACATGGGTCATTAAGAACTTCTATACGATGTAAATGCTTAGAAAGGCATTCAGGACCAGTAGCAAGGCGGAATTTTGTTTTAGCTTTTATTCCCGGTGGAATAATACTTTGAATATTATTCCCCTATGATCTCTGGGAGTTCTTATTTCATAACTCTTTTTTCCAGTCCTTAATATTTGATCTTACAACTGACTTTGCATTGTGAGAAAGTAGTTCACCTTTGGCGATTTGAATAATCGCTGCACATGTTTCAGCCAACAAATCGGCTTTTTCATTTCCCTCTACCCTGCATTGGACTTGGAATCGCTGGAGGTAAATAGTTATATTTGTGTCAGATAGCTACCACAAGAGAGTCTGGAAATTACAAATGGCTACCGAATATGAGATTCTAATAGAGTTAATTGATTACAAGGCAACTTTCGAGTCTGATAAAAAAATAACTACTCTTAAAAAGTGTTCCAAGTGGCATTAAAGTTTAGAGAGTGCAATTTGTATTGCCTCGTCTCTCAATCAAAAATTGATCTAAATCATTCCACTTGAATAGAGAAACAAAAGAAAAAAACTTCAGTGGACACCTGCTCCAGAATTTATGCAGCCCTCCAGCTGAGAGTCATCAGTTTACACCCGGAGTCAATCATTTTCAGGATAAAGGGTATTAACAGAGTTTCGTAAGCAAAAGATCTCAAGACCAAGTTATTTGTATTACTTTTACTGATAAGATGAATAAGTTCCGTAACAATGTGAAATCTCTTGTCCACAAATGGCTTAAGAAACTGTAAAAGATGTTCAGGAACGAAATTAATGCCAAAATGTTCCTTGGGCTCAAATACTCTTTGCAAGAAAGCAAAATTGTGCAGTTAGTATTCATTTACAAGATATGTGGAGTCACTGATCCATAGGGAAAGGTATCCCAGATTTCTTGCTGTGGTTAAAATATTTTGGTCCAATATTACGGATACCCTGACAAAACATTTTTTCAATTATGCGAACATTATTTTAAAAATATATTTTTTATGTATTAGACTCTTGTATTTTCTTTCGAATTGATAAAAGAGTCAACTGAATGGCGGAAAAGGATTATTTCATTGAATTGAATTTTTTCTTCAAACTATAAATGAAAATAAATGCTTTTTTATTGAAAACAATGATAAAATCCCCGTGCACCTCAAAGTATCACACAGGGCTCACAGAAGTAAGTATTAAGCACACAATACAAAGTAATAAAAAAAATAAAGAAATTTTTTTTAAAAAATAAATAATAATAATAATAAATAATCTCTTGAGGTTAGGAAGAATTACAAATACTCATAACAAACTCACTGAACTTTTTAAAGGTACTTCTGGTGGAAAGCAGTTGAGGAAAATTAGGCGGCCAATTTACATTAAGTCCCTTGAATGCCAGTCTTAGGATATTCCGTTCTCTTTCAAACTTGGAATACAGAAGGAGCACATGTTCTACATTTTCCTCGCCACTAATATCGCAATCACAGGAAGATGACGGAACTAAATTAAATTTGTCCAAGTAGCTTTTAAAGTGGCCATGTTCAGTTAGAAATTGGGTTATTTTGTTATTAGTATAAAAATGATGACAGGACAGTCTCTCATTAATGGTTGGGAAAAATTTCTTTGTTACGCTCCCATTATTTTATGTGAGATATTCTTGGTTCCAAGACTTCACCATTCTTTCCCTCATAATCTTCTTGTAAAATGACTTTGGAATATTAACGGCAATGTCAATTTTGCGCTTAGTTGCAGCCTTGGCTAACCAATCGGCCCGCTCATTTCCAAAAATGCCCGTGTGTCCGCGAACAAATGCAAAATCTATTGAGATGTTTTTATCTTTTAGGCTTTTAAGTTGCTTTTGGATCTCGACGATTATGTTGTTAGATGAAGAAATACACTCAAGAAAATCCAAGGAGGAAAGAGAGTCTGTACAGATGAGATAGTCTGAGACACTATTTTATTCAGTGATCCATTTAATGGCGAAGTTTAAACATAAAAGTTCAGCTACAAAAACTGTGAATTCATCACGAATTCTAAATTGAAAGTACTTGGATTCTACACCACTCCTGAACACAACAAAATCGAAGCCAACTCTGCCAGCAATTTTGCTACCATCAGTATAGCAAATAACAAGGAAATCATTGGTATATTTGTCACTGTGATTTATAATATTGATGGAATTCCTCTCTGAAGGATGAGAGAGAAAAAATGGAGACATAGTGGAATCATAATTAGAGATGGAAGAAGCAGCGAGATTTTCCCTAAAAGCAATATTATGAAGAATACAAAGTTTTACTAAGAAGATATTGAAGGACACAATCTGAGCAGTATTCTTAGATTTTTTTAAAGCAATCAAAAGAAAATGATTAACTACTTACTGTGGTGTCATCGATTGAGAGCGCTAAACTGTGTGTGTCATGGAAATGAAGCGATGACGAGTATACTCGTCAATCACAGAGTAAAAGTCGCTGTTAAAATATTGGATAAAAAAGATGGGATATTTTATAAAGATGCAAAATTTATAACTAAAATTAATTTATTTGGTTAACATAAGCTTATGGAACAGACATATTACTCGAAAAATACAAGTAACATTATATACATATAAAAGTAAGAATTTAAATTCCTCCTGTATTATTCACATTGGATTATGTAGTAATATATTCTACCTGTCTAGACACGAAGGAAATTCTGGAGTAGGTTCTCTAGAGTTGATCACAGCCCTCTAACCAGAAAGTATCCTTGTTTTTCCCACCCCAATAAAATAACTACTTTTTAAGCGCAGCATGGCATTGGGCTATTACTCTAATGTCAACACATGGTTCTAACATCAAAAATTTGACATTTACATCACCCAATAGCTGAGTAAATTCAAACCAACAGCTGGCTATCAATGGGCTCAATGCCTGATCGGAGCTCCGCATTTGTTCCATGGCTGACCATACATGAAGGAACCCTATTATGAATCAACTTTCCAACTTTTGCATTTGCCCCTTTTAGGCTAACATCTAAAAAACATTATCATCGTCCAAGAATAAATTCGTTATACACTGTTTCAGCCGGTGCATATGGAGACACACAAGTTCATCTTAAATTTTTCCTTTATTCATTTTACTCCAGCCTGGTCTCAAAATATTCTAAACATCTTGAAATTTGAGAATATGTTTTGTTTTTCTCAAACATTTCTGTAATGTTAAACACTTTTTTTTAAAAAATTCGAATTTAAAAAAAAATTATAAATTTGTGCTTTTTCATCTTAAGAAATCTGTATTTTTACTATAATGTCTGTTATAATTTATATTTATTATAGTAAGAGAAAAATAAATTCAGTTTTTCAGTAATTCTCAAGTTTTTACATTAAATTTCTTCAGTATTTAGTTCAAAATTAAAGCAAAGTATTTCAATTAAATCTTGATTTTTAAACACTTTATTATTTCAATTCAGTTATGATCAATTTCTGAGATTTTCTATCACTTGTTAATAGATTATGTCTGTTTATAATGAAAAAGCGTATGAAAAATTTACAATTCAAGCAAATTTAATTATCAAAAAATTAGTTACTAATATTAAACGATTAAATTAATTTTTGCTTTGTATAAAAGGTGATAAAATAAAATAAATTGGGCTAAAATTTCAATTCAAAATTTGATATCCTTCCTAAATGGAAAATTTCGTAATTAGTTTACTTAATTTTTTCAATACTTAATGTAAAATGTTTACCTTTGCAAATTATTTTCACAAAATAATTCTACTCTAAATTTTAAAAAATAATAAGTAGATTTACACTCTTCACGAAAAATGCTTTTAAGAATTCCAGTTTATCGTTCTTCTTCTTGTGCATAATATTTCTTATCTCAAAGAGAACTCTGAAAATGTCACTAAGCTAAAAGCAGTAATGAACATTCTAGAACTTTAGAGGCTTTAACTGCATGATAAAATGGAAATGCACATTACAGTGTCACTTGCAGATGGGCCTTAAATTTCATTCACGTGTGTTAATTAAATTCGTCTAAGCAGATTTCACAACACTGCATACAAACTGATGGAAGTAATTCTAGAAATTGGAAATCACCACACCCAAATTTTATCTCTTAAGTTAATTTATTTCCAGTATGCTTCATATATTTTTGAAACTCATTCATTTTTTCCTAATTTTCTTTCTTTTTCTTTCGTGAAGAAAGAATTTATCTTGTGCATGGAAAAATAGTACTTGGAGTCAGTACATCAGTGGCAATTAGTATTCATGGAGTAAAATAAGCAGATGGCCCAAACAAATTGATGCATAAAAGAACAGTTCTTTAATTAGGAAAGTTGCTGCAAAATTGAAATAAAGTTTCTTAGATTTCGTCCTTAAAGTAAAGAGAAAATTCCTTGAAAATTTATCAGTTTATTAAATACAGGTTTAAGATTCATAACTTAAAACTCATTTTTGATGCATGAACTTGCTTTAGATTAAAAGCACAGAAACGGTACCTGGCAGAAATATAACTCTTTAGTATAAATGCTTTTTAGTATTTAATGAAATTTAGATTTATTTTCCTGTGAAACAAAAATTATTAACCAAATCACTGAAAACTGAATGAGATATATCTGAAGAATAAATTTAATATAATTAAATAAAACTGAAAATACTAAATCGTATTTCTTTTCATAAAATGTCAATGTATCATTTATTACAAAACAATACTAATGCTATATGTAAGAGCAGCAATCTAAAACTTTACTGAAGCTAAGTGGTTTTTTTTACTTCTTTAAAATGTAAAATATGAAATAATCTACGAATACTGTTCATTGGCTTGCGAAAGATTTAAATTTTCTTTTATATTAATTAAACTGACACTAAGAAAAATCGAATTTGATTGACAAATTTATACAATTTATTTGGATAATAGGTTAATTTAATCAAATTATGTTTGCTCATGATAAGAAAGCCTCCAAGATTTCTATTTTCTTTCAATTTAATTTTAATAGTATCAGAATATATTTGTTATTAGTAGCAACATTCAATTCTTAAACGATTAATTTTCAACATTTTTGTAATTTATGCACATAATTTATAAACATTCCAGTTAGCAGAATAACAGTGGGCATTTGTCACAGATACTATCTTAATGTCCTATTTTGTTTTTTTAAGTAACAGTCTACAAATTATACTCACTTCTTAAAGAAAAAGTACTAAGAAAACAAAATAAGTAACCAGTTTATGAGTTACCAAACCATTTGCATTTATTACTGCTTAGTGAGTAATTTCTATTGAGTTTTGTTGTAGTTTGCTTTGAAACATGAGCATGCATAATATTCTGTATTAGTTTCTAAGAAACTTTGTAACGTGTACTATTTGGGTTCTTCTATTAATCCTCTTGGGGAAATTATTCTTTAACTGCGATTTTAGTATAAAAAATGATTTCCGTAGAGATGGCATTTTCATGTAACTACTATATAAACACTGCCAATGAGTATGGGAATTCAATGGTTAATCATTGATCATTCAGCATAAAATCCAAGAATAAGAAAAGGTGGACAGCGACTGAATGGTCACGAGTCCTGAGATTAGTATTCGTCCTAGAATCTACCAGGAATTATGGAAGTAAATAATCTTGGAGCTGACCGATCTATCAGGCTTCGAAAAGGATCATAGCAAGAAGCTCAAACTGAAGCTAAGTGAATTGCAATAATTTTGTATATCCGATTAAGTATTCGGAACTCAGATTGCTCCCAGGGTTAAGTCATAAAATTGTATATTTCATAAAGTGTTATGGTTAGAATGCAAGTAGCTGTTTTTAATATCATGTCTACTTCTTCCTCGAACCCTTTTACACCCGCGATCTTCGGACCGCGACAACCTCTTGACATTAAAGGTAATAATTCGAATAAATTTATACATTGGAATGGAAACTGTATTAAAATTTACCTTGAAGTATATAAATAAAAAATGTATATTAAATGTTTTAACATAATTATCCTCAGTTATATGAGAAAATTCAGAACGTTTTGTATACTTTGAGAATATTTTGGAAATGGTTTATGGGATTTTCAACGATTGTAACTGAATGTGTCAGCACATGCATGGTAATATCTCACGTACCGCATTGGTACCTCAGTAAGATAACGCCTTCCTTTTTTTTTCACTTGGACATAGTCGGGAGTGTTTCCGTTGTCGAGCTGCACGTCTGAAACCTATTGTTACTGAATCACTTCGTACAAAGAGCTGATGTATGTTAAATGTGTCGTGACACAAAATCCTCCCTTTGGCGTGGCAAGAATATCGGGAGAGTTGGGTACCAGCTCAGGTGTCATCCTCGTCACTTGACGACAATTCAAAATTTCGAAGTCTGTCACCAATATCTCTTAATTTATTTCACTTTTTTTCATCCAACGATCCTCAATACAACCCGATTACAGCGGAGGGGGCTGTCCACTGCGGTGCGATGGCAGATGAGTCTATTTTTTTTTAAAATCTGACTTCGTATACCTTGTTTAATTCGTCTGTCTACTAGAAATCACTCCATTGGTGGCAATATTGCAGCTCCCTTACAACAAAATGTATCTAAAGATCAGCAGCTCAAAAAATTCGTTTTTTTTTATTATAAGGGAAACAAGAGTATTGTATAATCTGCTTCTTAATTCCTTTCATTGTGTCGTCTTCACTATACACGGTTTGTACATTCCGGATGATTTACATTAATCCTTGAGTTACACGTCTACCTTAACAAGTACAACTTTTTCACAGTGATAGGCGTCTGTAAAAATATTTCAATTGTTAGAGATTAAATTTGTGAGTAATTTATTAAATTTGTGAGTAATTTTATAAATGAGAATATATCGTTCCAGTAATAAAGTAAACAAATTTGATTTTTTTCCACAAGAAAGATACTTTCTCTTTTTCATGACAAAAATTAAATAAAGTAAGTATTTATGCCATGTATTTTAAGTTTTGGCTCATCATAAATTACCAAACGTTCTCATTCTAAATTATTCTTTCGATTCGACTTTGAGAAACAAAAGTCATTAAACAAATCATAAAGATATTCTAATGCAGTGCTTCTCAAACTTTCAGGGTTTGCTACCCAATTTTCAATCAAAATTTTCGTGGCACCCTTCATACAATAATAATCTATTGAATTCAATAATAACGTACTTTGACGTTAAAACTACAATACGACTAAAATTATAAACTATATATATATATATATATATATTCAAGATAAGTATTAAATTTTGCATATATAATTTTGTACAAATCCATGGGATCACTAGTAATTATTAAATTTGCTCTTAACTTAGTATTATTAAATTAATTATCAAATGTATTGTACAGACTCATGCATTCATAACTATAAAATATCTTTGTAAATGTGTATTTTTTATTATCTCAGCATGTATTTGTTTTGATTTCCTTCAGAAAATCAATAATTTTTTTGAATCTTTTATTTTTAACTTTTCAATATGCTCCCCCCCCTGATAGGATTATCACGCCCCCCAGCGGGAGGCTCCCACCCCCCAGTTTGAGAAACGCTATTCTAATGAATAATAATTAAATATTTTCAATAAATAGCATGTGATATTTATATACTTATATGTACATGGAAATTGATTCCACAGTTCTCCACCAGAAAGCAGCACATTCGTTCCTGATACCCCTTGCAGCCGCAGATCACAAAGCAGAGTTAGATCGGAAACTCTCCTGTAGGAGAGACGTCTGACTGAGGCTCTCGGAAAAAGTCAAAGAACTCCTAATTGTCTGAGCGCGAGTAGGTGACCAGATATTACTTAAACATACTTGAGCTGTTTGTGTATTGATTGACTCTCTCCAACCCTTAGAAACTGTGCCTGTATATGTATCTCATTGAACCTGTCATTCCTCATCTATCACCAAATAAAGATATATTCTTATATTCAAGCGGTGTGTTTGAGAAACCCAACCGAGCACACGCGACATATATATATATTTTATGTATACATATATATATATATATATGGTGAGAGAGAGAGTGAGATAAATATACATATATATATACACTAAGTAACACCATTAAATATACTTAAGAAATAAAGTGTGTCTCTTAAAAATTATAAATAGCTTCTTAAAAGGAAAGAGTTAATGTAGCTATTAAGATATTTAAATTTTAGATTTTATGGAGTTATTTGTTAAAAATTTCAATGTAAAGCACATTATAAATTAAGATATCTCCTTAAAGAACAGCTAACTTAAATTTGGTTATAAATTTCAATGAAAATCCAAAAATGAAATTACATTTGTGTGTGTGTGTGTGTGTGTGTGTGTGTGTGTGTGTGTGGTGTGTGTGTGTGTGTGTGTGTGTGTGTGTGTGTGTGTGTGGTGTGTGTGTGTGTGTGTGTGTGTGTGTGTGTGTGTGTGTGTGTGTGTGTGTGTTTCTCATTTTATAATCTTCATTTATTTTAACAGGAAGTTTGATTCTTTAGTATTTATCTAAACTAAAATTAAAAGTATTAGAGATTACAATGAACAAGTTTTGTTCCTCATTCTTACAAATGCGTGTTATAATAATGTTATCATATAATGTATTCTAAAAGAAAAAATATTATCCGTATATCTATGGTTTCTAGCTAAGAAAAATTGAAAAATTAGATCGACAAGAAGAAAAGATTAAACTTCCTGAAGTGGATAGAATTCATTTTTATCAAAATTACTTATTTACAAAAGTAATCTGTTATATGTATTGTATCTTTAAGTATGTTAAAATACCAGATGCGATTTATTCAAAAAAATTTCATACACGTATAATCTTTAAATTAATTTAGAACTTTCATAAGATTTATTGCTCTGCTTAGTGTAAGTTGCAAAAAAGCAAAATCTTAGCAAAAAACCGAGAATTATGGAACTCTTATCTTTATAAAGAATTTTTTTTAAGGATAATGAAAAATAAACCACACCACAGCTTATCGAAGAAAAGCTGCGAATTATTTTTGCTCATACTCCTTTATTTTTTTTAATGCTTTCATAAATTTAAAAATTTGGGTGGCTTTGGCAAACATAGAGAAATTCGTCATTTTATCTTATTTAATGCATATTTTTAAGTGATATATAAGCATACACATGTATATTTTCTGTAAAAATTAAAAAATAATATATATATATCGTTTATAATAACTTCATATCCTCTGTTTTATTATATTATTTTGCTTCTACAGTTCTATTCATTATTCGCTTGGAATGTATATTGAAAAATATCTTGGATACAAAATTTTTCTGTTTAAGCGTCTAGAGAATTCTTTAAAGGTAAATATCGAGAAAATATATTCATCGAGTTACGAATACTTGAGTAGATATTTAAGAAAAACCACATTTTTTTATTATAACATGGAAATAATTTTTTCTACAGAATACATTGTGTTCTACAAATTTCAGGGGAATTAAAAAATTATATCACATAATCAAATACCACACTAATTTATAAAAAATACGAATATTTATGTAAATTTCCATAACAAATACAGAAGGGTACTTAAATTTTAGTATAAAATACAGTAGCATACATAAATTTTGATACAAATTGACTAAACTGGAACTGTAGGTGTTAAATGCATTTGGACACTGCAGGAAAAAGATAAATAAGAGCATCAATTTATTCAAATAAAAACTTCGTAATGAAATTTCAAGGTTTTCATTTTTTCAAGAAAAATCTCTCAAACTACGCTAATTTTATCTAAACCAGCAAAGGTTTTACTAGATTTGTGATTGTGATTACTAAAATGGCTATGTATATCCCGTTAGAGAGGAAGTCCGTGTAAAATTGAAAAATTAGTGGTCACAGTATCAAATGATGTGATGGAGGTTGTCAGTTTCAGACAAATTCGAAAATATAATTAATAGTAATGAAAAAAACATCACTTAAACAAGTGTTTTGAATTTTATTTTATTTATTTTTTATATCTGATATAACTTTTAATCTCTTTCACTCCATGCCCACTTATTATCAAGTTTCGGGACAACTTCTATAATTTAAGAAGCATTTGTATAATATTTTGTGTTTCACAGTTTATAGTCTGAAAATATATATTATAATATGCATATACAGTTTATCATAAACACAAGCTATTCTATAATTATTTTTACTTTTAGCACGTAAAAATATATCTCCATTTTAAGCTTATATAAAAAAAGGAGAAAAAAATCATTGAATCGAAAAGGAATACCATAAGTATATGTGTGTGAGTGAATAATATTTATAAAACTAAACATTAAATTATGTATTTTTTTATTTAAAACCTCTCCTTTCCTAAAAAAAACTCATAAGAGAAATTTAATAAAATAAGCTTAAAATGAAGCTCAATAAAATCGGAAAATATCTTTCGATTATTTTATTTACTCTTGCGGAAAAATAGTTTTTTCAGAATGCTTGAAATATTCTCTATTCCTTTCGAAATAACTCTATAAAGCTCATACAAGTTACTCTAGAATAAAACATATAAAACAAGAATTAAAGGAAATGTCAAAGGAGCTTATATTCATCTTTTGTATTACCAAAAAAACTCTTTTGGGCTTTTCTTTTGAGAAGACTCAAATTCCTTCCTGCTTTCCCCTTTTTTCTCACCTCAAGATTATAGTCGCGGAAAAATCTCAAAGGGCTTAAGTATTGGCATAAAGCCAACGTTTGAAGATACTCAAGCTCGGAAAATTTTGGTTTCGCATCCTTTGCAAAATCCTGTTATGTCTTTGTAGAAAAAGTATCGATTTTCATTAAGTAACTAATGGAAAATCATTGAGCTTGTGCAAATGTGTTATTTGTTTTCTTTTACAGTATGGAAAATAAATATGGTTAATGTAAAAGGGAAGGAATTTGCAGATTGTTAATACATTTTGTATGGATGATTATTTAGAATGACGATGAATATCCTATTCCCTGTTCTTTTTTCTACTTCTTTTTTCCCCCAAAAAAATGAGGTATAATGTTCATTTACGTAAAGTCTTTGATCCATAGGTATACACAGAGCATATGGAAAGTAACTTAAATAGTTTCTTAAAATTACAATATAACCGTCTAATGTTTCAAAATATACAGTATTAGTGGTTTTTATATAACTTAGTACTTTATTCTAATACAATTTGTATGATATTTTTTAAAGAGTATGCAGCCTTAATAGATGATTATATGGGAGTACAAATTAAAAGTGCAACGTATAAGAAAAAGGCTTATACATTTTTTACATAGTTAATTATATAAATCAAATGTCTTTGTGATTTTAACAAAATATCGATTACTAGCAGCTCATTATATTCATTATTTGTTTGAATACGTTGATGGTAACAATTATATGTTACTTGTAAATTTACTTCTAATTCTGTAAAACTATACACTTATGGTTTAAAAATTGTAAGCATAATTTATTTACAAAAAGTATCACATTAATAAAAGCTTAAAAGTCATTTAAATAAATAAAATATAAATGCATTTTATTGAAGAAATTTAAGCATTGATCAACATAACCATTCTTTATATATACACATACATGTATTAGTGTGTGTGCGTGTTTTATCCATTTTGCTTCAAATTAGATACCAAATACATTCTGCATCATGACTTTCGAGGTTCAATGTGTAGTAATTGAGGCATGAATTCCCAATTGACAATTTTTAAATATAAGGAAGTTATACCCGAAAAAATGTATAGTCAGTTTAGAAAAGACAAGAACATTAAAATAACCCATTGTGGGGGGAAAACAAAGAAAAGATATTTACAGCTTTCGATAAAGTTATAGGATTCAAAACTGTATTCTTAAGCAAAAATACCTGAACATTTAGTGTTTCGTTTTTCTTTTAAGAAATTAACTCGCTAAGAATAAATACGCAAAAATATACCTAAAATGTATTTTGTATTCACATTTTCCTCTCGAAGTTTTTCAAACGAGGGAAAAAAATTGATTTTCTTACTTATTGTAACACATCTGCTTATACTGCAAAAATTCAAATTTATTTTTTTATTTAAAAATACGAGTAAATACAAACTTTTACATTTTCACCTTTCCTCCACCTTTCCATAAGAATTATCTTTAACTAAATGCCACAATAATTTCTAAGCATTTGTTATAAGAAAATGTTTTCATATGTTTCACAATATATTTTCTTTGAATAACACACAGTTCTCAAAGTGAAATATTTTCCTAGCTTTATCTCTAATTTTATCCTTAATAATTTACACCTATATTGGTGTTTGTTCCTCAGTCTTAATTCCAAGGGATATATTCTCGCAGGTAATGCAATAGCGAGGTGCTAAGCGAAGTCTAGACAACCATATGTACGTTTATTAGATCATAAGCTTACTTGGAGAAGTAATTGCGCTAAAATTAGATTAGAAAGGTAGACATTGTACCGTGCAGTAATTGTCATGGTGGTCTCAGCCAATGGAAACAAAGCTTTTTTGTCTGCACGAAATTTGCTCTAATGTATAGAACAGATTGTTCATTTTTGCCTTGAGTCTTTCTCAGAGGGATAGCATTTATAAATAAATTTATGAATTATTGTTTTATTCTGCAATGAATGTGTGATTTTATGCATATTTTATACTATGAGAGATGTGATCTCAGATATTGGTGGTAGAACACCTTTTTTTTATTTAATTTTTGTACAAAACATATAATGAGAAAAAGTTTTAGATTATACTTAATATTACATAAAAGGTTAATTTGCTTATTTTGAGAGTTTTGTGAGCAATAAATATTGTTTAATGTTTATAAACGTATATCTTGAACATTAGGGTAAGTAGTTAATTATTTAAAATTACTAATTCTGTTTTTTTATTTCAATTTATATTTAGCTAGTGTCTTCATAATGAAATCAAACACACAGTCCTACATTATAGTTTTAGAGTACAAATAATACAATTTCTCACAGAATACATATTTCTCAATTCATTTTATTTTTATAGACACAAAAATATGTTATGTTGCATTCTGCTTTACAGTAAAAAAAGTGCTTATATTTAAGAACAAAATAATTTATCTACAGAAACTTTGTATGCAGGCGTTATATCAAATACAGATATAATCACAGGAGCTATAATGAAAGATTGTTATAGATATAGCATAAGTATTAGAGTATTATTAATAAATGTGCGTTGTACTTTGAAGGAACACTATAAATTATAGATATTTTAGGGATGAAAGAGTGCATGTACTATATCTGCAAACTTTAACCATTATTAGTAAAAAGCTTACAGAAGTTACCTGATATTTAGTGAAGCACATATACCAAAAACAAAACAAAAAAGATTATTTGATGTTGCGCGAATGAGTACGCATTTAGTTTTTAAAAAAGACTGAAAACACTTATGAAACAAAATAACTTTTCCGTATCAATATCCTATACTCACTTATAACTCAAATGTATACTTTAAACAAGCAACAAGGATGTCAACTTTTGAGAGAATACAAATGAGTAACAGGGTCTTCTAAATTTTAATTCCAATTCTGTATTATTAAAATTCCATTTTCAAAATTATTTTCAATGAAGATTTTAAAGAAAAAATTCACACAATTAAAAAAAATGTCCTTACTTGCCAAAGAGGATATATTTTAAATCAGCCCATATATTTTGATTTAAATTATAGATTTTTGATTAGACATTGGTGGAAAAAGAACTATGTAATTTCCATTACTGAAACATTGATATTATTGGCATATTTTTACTGAAAAACATAAGTTAATAACTAGATCGGGTATTTGACCTTATACTCGAATAATTGAAGGCATACGAATATATTAGTGCAAACAAAACTTTCAGCATCAAATAAGCATATAATTTTCTTTGTGACTACGTATAAGCATTTTGTCATTTTATTACCGGTAGAAATTTTAATAAACACAACTCATGGAAAACTGATTTTCAATAGTTAATTGGATTATCACGCTTCATAATTTTTAACTAAGTGTTTAAGTCACGTTAATGAACTAAATCAATGGTCGTTCACAGATGTTTGTAATTAATTCATTTCAGCACAACAGATGCTTCTGATATATATTCAATAAAATAAGAAACCTTTATCACATAAATAAAAGAGTATGGAAGTCTTGGAAACTTCTTATGCATTTATTCATGGAGAAAATTTAAATATCCAAAAAACTATGTCATGTATAGAATGTTAATTTTTTTTTATTGCTATTTAAAAAGAGTATCAGAAAGTAACATTATGATAATTAATCTTCAAAGAGATAGATTATTACAATATTCTTTTAAAAAATGTAATCAATTCCCTTCTTTTTTATTTTCTTCATTATTTCTTTCAGTCCGTTGTACAGAAACTGAGTACGAATAAAATAAATTTAATGTATTTTTGTACTATTTTTCAAATTAATTATCGAATTTAATAATATCGAAAAAATTTTCAAAAAAAGGTGGAATTTTTTTTAAGATCAGAATTTTAGCATTTTAATAATAAGTTTAAAATTATGGCTCTTTGCCCATGAGCATTGCTTGATGATTTAGTTGATGGTTTATTAACATCATATTGAGAAATAAATGGAAGATTTAGCTTGACGTAATTTTGGATTGCAGTCAATGGACGACACCCGAGCAAAAATCTCGCACTGTACACTTCCACGCTACCCTAATTTGTGAACTGTGAGCCTCGACAGATTTAGATTTGTTTTATAATAACAATTTATATAAAGGAATAATGTCTAGCGTGGTCCACTTCAGTTAAAAAATAAAAATTTGCTTATAAAAGTACTTGGTTAGTAATCTGGAATTTTAAATTAATGATTATGAATGTAAATCTTAATCGCGTGAAAAAAACTAAATACATTTTTATTTTTACTTATAACGAACTCATATAAGAAATTCATCCTTAACAACAATATATTAAGAGTTAAATTGCCTACTTCAGATAAGAAATCTGAAATCATGTGTTTGTGTGTGTGTTCTATTTTTAAAATAATGAAAAATACATTCACCGTAAAACTTATTCTCACTTAACAAAAAAATTCACCGTAAAACTTATCAAAAATTCTCAAGAATTTTAGTTAGAACAAACTCTAGATAAGGAAACCGTAATTCACATACTCTTAAGGCTACCAGATTGACATACGAATCATAAGAGGGGTAAGAATTCCAATTCAATAAATTAATCTATAATCAATAACTGATTTGATTAAGAAAGCCTTTGAAGAAAAATTCCAATAAATTGTTTTCAGTTAATGGTTTTTTATAAAAAAAAAAAAAGGACGCAATCTTGAACTATATTAGTGATGCTGCATAATTGCAGTAAATATAAAGTTTTATTATGTTTATGTACACTTCTTTTTCCCACATTGATCTGATAAAAGCAGGGCTCCAGATGTTTTAGATAGAACATATATTTTCCTATCCAAAATACATTAATTAATTACATTATGTTTTATGTTTCGTTAACAACCCAGCTCAAAATTCCGTAACCTTAGTATAAAGAGTACGGAATTCTACTAAATTTTCAGGTATCGAATATTATTACTATAAAAATAGAATTTCAGTTCCTTTTGAAAAACCAATAGATAAATTTCCACATAAAACAAACATTTATTCATTTATGCAATTTCGAATTTCCGCACCGACTAAAATAAATACTAAAAAATGAACTGTTTTAAATCTTAAGATATGAAATAATAATGATTTTCAGACATTTTCTTAAAGTCTATAATTCACACAAAAAAATTATGTGATTTCTATAACGACATATGATAATATATTTAATAAGATCACATTTTAATTATATATATATATATATATATATATATATATATATATACATTGCTAGCCGCCGTAAATGCAAAACCAAGAAAGACAAGAGATAGCACAACTAAATTTATTTTGTAGATAACATGTTGACCAAGTATCAAATGATTAAATTTTTATAGACTTCTGTGAAGTGTAGTTCCTGCCAGAATCAGCAGCCAGAGTAGCTACCATTGTTGGCGATCACCGCTGCCACACGCTTCGGCATTGATTCAAAGAGACTTTGAATGTGTTCTTGTGGTACAGCAGACCAAGCAGCTTCCACACATTGTCAAATTTGATCTCGTGTGGCAGCTGGGGTCAATCGTTGAGCAACCAAGGACCACATGTTCTCTATCGGCGAAAGATCTGGAGAGCAAGCCGGCCACGGAAGCAATTCAATCTGGTGATTGACGAAGAACCTTTGGACAATGCGTGCCACGCGTGGTCACGCATTATCCTGTTGAAATATGGCTGTGGCCAAGCCCTGAAGGTAAGGAAGGACAACTGGCTCCAACACCTCTAAGATGTAGCGCTGGCTGTTTAAAGTACCGGCAATGCGTACTAGAGGAGTGCGAGAGTGATATCCAATACCACCCCATACCATAATACCCGGTGCAGGACCAGTGTGGCGGTGCATAACGCAGATGTTCAGCATCCTCTCTCCACGGTGTCTCCAGACTCGAATCCGAACATCGGGGCGTTGCAGACAGATGCGTGACTCGTCAGTAAAAACAACTTCATTCCATTCTGCCACCCACATCCTTCTTTCATCGCACCATTGGCGGCGGAGACGTCTGTGGGTCTGCGTCAAGGGTAGATCAAGCAATGGACGTCTTGCGGACAGACCACTCTGCTGTAAACGGCGTCGAATGGTACACGTAGACACTGAATGATGCGTTACAAACTCAATGTGCAGTGCTATAGTTCGTGACGTGACTGAGCGATCCGTCACTGCCATGTGCACAATTTGCCTGCCCTCACGTGGAATGGTGCACTGAGGTGGATGCGATCGGCCACGGCGGTCCGTCGTACCCTCCTACATCCAACGGTCACATATCCGCATTACAGTTTTTTGGTTTCGTCCAACACGACTACCGATTTTCCTGTAAGATAATCCACAATCTCGGCAGGCCACTTTCCTTCTTCTGTCGAACTCGGATACTTGATCAAAAGCTGATCGCTGTTTTCTACGAGACATAACTGATCGTTTTTTGAAAAAATCTAAAAAAAAAACACAATTGCCGAATTTGAAATCGTCGAAATCTCCAAGCCTTAAATAGCGCTTTGAGGTGGCGCTACAGGCGTGCGTGATTTGTGTCTGGGCTTAAATTCTAATCATTTGCATATCTCACCTTCGCTAATGCATGTTGTAAATTTCATGTTATTTGCGTGCTTCCTTCAGGGTGTTGCAATTATGATGGCCAGCAGTATATATATATATATATATATATGATGTGCATGACGATTTTAAAAAAATACTTTGATTTTGTAACAGAATCTTTGAATGAATAACCATAAACACCTACCATAATTGCAGGCATGACTTTTTGAAAAAAAATATTCTTATAACTAAGAGTATTCATCTTTAGTATATAGGTTTTAGTTTTATAATAAGGATTGGAATGAACTCGTTTTTGATGTAACATAGGATTAAAAAGAATTCAATTTTACCTATGATAGTTACAAAAATATTTCTGATCTACATTTTAAAAGCTACGATTTTATTAAAGTTCAGTTTTTAAATTACTTAATATATTATTTGAAAATTAAAACATAATTTTATTTCCTTATTCAACTGTATTTTTCCAATGATTCTTTTTATAATTCCAGGTCAAGATAGATGTAATTTAAGGTATCCGTACACCTTCAAAACGTAATTTTCGCCGAAATTTTCGATTTTTGAATTTTGATTTTATTTTAAAATTGAACTTTTTCTTTAAAATGGTGCTTAAATTTTGCTTCTATCTAATTTAGAACTTAAGTTATATGGGGATTTGAATTTTACTCGGTAGCTACTTTTTGAAACCGGAAGTACAAGTCTATATTCCGGAAGTTGAAAAAAATATTTGTTTACATTTTTATTTTACAAAGTATTGCTTAAATATGCAATAGTAGAAAATTTATACACTTTAAAATATGAATTTGAGTTTTCAGAATCTTCAGAAATATAATTGGCAACAGGTTTTTACTAATATTTTTATCCAGAATCTGGCAGGAAAAGAGAGGTGTTATTGTTTGTTTACATTTGCTTACGATTGCGCAGCACTTTCTAAGTTTCTGTTAAATCATTTTTTATTGCTGAAATTTTATTTTTTTCATTTAAAATGGGAAACTTAAAACACAGAATTAGTTAAAGAGAAAACGACAATTTCGTGGTAATGGATCTACTAATAAAGATTCCAAAAATTGTAGCTCAACATCCACCAACGCCATTCTTCAAAGATCAAAATGCCTGCTGTTTTTGATGAGGAAATGGCAGAGTATGAGCATAAAACACTTACAGGAAATAAATCATAGATATTGATGTCCTCTTAAATGTTTTTTTACAACTTTGTTGTCCAAGATGTTTCGAAGAAGGCTTATTGCTTAATGAGGATTCAAGGTATGGTTTGTGTTCAAATTTTGTTATAAGGTGTAAACATTGTAACTTTTACTCAGGGTTGTCTAGTTCAAAGAAAACTTTAAACTGTCTCAAGTAAATACAAGATTTTTTATGGTATGAGACAAATTGTAAAGGTTTTCTGCTGGGTTTAAATTATGTGGTACGTTAAATTTACCCAGGCTCAGTAAAACTGCGTACACTAATCATGAGAACAAACTCATGTCTGTGATTTCAGAAGTTAGTGAACTATCAATGCAAAAAGCAGCTTCTGAATTGTTAGTGCTACATCCTTCAAAAAATAAAATAGTTGAATGTGGTGTTTCAGTGGACGGAACATGGCAGCGTAGGGGTTACACTTCCATGAATGGGTGTGTCGCAGCTTTGTCAGTTGACACTGGTAAAGTAGTGGACATTGAAATAATGTCGTCATATTGCCCCATCTGCAGAAAGATTTCTAAAATGCCTAAAAGCATTGAATCGGAAACTTTTGCAGCAGATCACGTATGCCAAAGCATTTTCAAGGTTCTGCGTTGAAAATGGAAGCTGTTGGTGCAACTAGAATCTTCCAACGTTCTATTGTGAAGAGGGCCTTAAATATGCACAATATTATGGTGACGGGGATTCCAAGGGCTTTATCAGTGTCAAAGATACTTATGGTAAAGATAGTGTCACAAAATATGAATGCATCGGTCATGTTCAAAAGAGAGTAGGTGCGAGATTGCGCAAACTAAAGTCAAAAAATAAAAATCTGTCTGGTAAAGGCAAACTCACTGACTCTTTTATTGACCGATTGCAAAACTATTATGGAATTCTGTTCGTAGCAATGTTGGAAACCTCTCCGGTCTTCAACAAATGTTATTGCGGCCCTATTTCATTGCTCATCAAGTGCCAAGAAACCATGCATGGACAGTGTGTCCATCGGAAAAGATAGTTGGTGCTACTACCAGCGATCACTATCTTGTGCCAAAACCAAAAAAAAAATATAAAGGTTTATCTAATGAAGTTTTAAACATGATTAAGCCTACATATTTAGAATTATGTACCAAAGAATACTAACTAAATGTCTGCATGGCAAAAAGCAAAACTTAAATGAGTGTTTTAATAGCATTATATGGCAGAGAGTACCGAAAGAAGTTTTCGTGTGCCTGAAAACTTTAAAATCTGGTGCATTGGATGCTGTTATACAATTTAATGATGGGTACAAGGGTTGTGTTGACATTTTAAAAAACTTAATATAACTCCTGGTTATTTTACTTTAAAAGCATACAAACATCTTGACGTAAAAAGAATTAACGATGCAGAACATCATTCAACACCAAATGTAAAGCAGCGTAGAAAATTTTTAAATCAACCAGGGGAAAAAATCACTGTTTTAGAGAGTAAAGAGGGTGTTATTTATAAATCAGGGACATTTTAAGTATATCTAATTGTGTTTAATATTAAAAATTGCGTTTAAATTTATTTCTGATTTATTTCAAAATGCATTTTTTTATCGTATTGGCATCTGACAACGTAATATCAGAAACAGTTGTGAACCAAATTAGTTTAAATTTTACAATACATTTATTTTATAGATTTAAAGAACCCTACTTTTTCATGTTTATAGAGTGATATATTTTTAGTAACTAAGATGTATATCATGTCTCGTAATAATTTTTTAGTGATTTTTCAATGTTCTTTTACTCGAACCTTGATAAAAATTGTAATATTTGATTGTCATTAGGAAAATGGTACCAGCCCTAAAAAATTTATGATGATCAACATCAAATTTACAGAAAAGTGATATTTTTGTTTTCATTTGAGTTATGTGCGTTATTCTAACAATGAATTTAATTACAATTTTCACTATGTTTTTCTCCCTAAATTTTTTTTTGTGTTATAAGTAAAATTTAAATGTATTTTTCATAGTTTTAAGTTATGTTTCATCAGTAAAAAATATTTTAATAGCAAATATTACAGTTTTTCAAAAAATTTTCTTCGAAGGTGTACAGATACCTTAATAGTGTTAGTTCAAAAAAAAATTTAGGAATATTCTTATAAAATTATGCATAGCTGAAAATAGTACTGAAAAAGATTTTTACAAAATGATGATATTAATTTTACATGTGCACATTCATTCAACCTATTTTTAATATAAAATAAGCTTTATAAATATTATTTAACATATCTCTGTTGAAAATCATAAAATTGTGTAAAAATTAAAAATTAATTTCAAATTAATAAACACTTTAAGACATGTATTTATATCTACTAATGGATATATTAATTATGAAATCTCAGATGATTATTTAATTAATTGCTAACATATATATATATATATATATATAATTTGATGATAATTTAATAAGTGTATACTTAAGATTAGGATATAAAAATATCCAGTACCAATTCATTTCTGATACTATGAAGGCAAATAATTGATAGTAAAAGTAATTACAATTTCTTAATCCCTATTATAATCAGATGATGTCAAATTTTTGCTCTTCATTAAAAAAATTAAATTTTTATACTATTAATTACTTAACTTGAATTGAAAATGTAATTTAATGAATGAAAATAATAAATGTAATAATGAAAAATAGCATGTTAAGCAGTTTTGCGTGATATGCAATCATGGCTGTTATTAATGAATGACTATCATTATGACTCTAGAATAATTATCAACATAAATGAATTTATTTATTCTAAAAACAAATTCGAGATTAACTATATTTGTATTGAATTCTGTTCGGTAGAAGGGTTCTCATCAGTTCTAACTTTAAAAACAAGATTAGAACTTTTGGAACATTCAAAGGAATTTAATATTTTCCTTGGTTCTTATTATATTTCAAAATGTTTATTTTCTTATTAATCCAGCTAAAGTAATCTACATAAAGATGAAATTTTTTCATCCCATCTCTCAAATGCATTTTTAAACAAATTTATTTCGTTCACGGTATCATTTTTGTCGTAATAATTACCTTCCTTTTTTTAAGACGAACTTAAACATATTCATGATTCCTTTTTTATTTCTTGCATAAGACTGCTGAACCTGTTTAAATGTTACTAAGATACTTTTGTTTGGCGCTTTCATACTTCTAAAAAATTATCTAAGCTTCTCACCAATTATTCGTTTTAAATTCATGAAAACGATTTTTGATTCAGGAAATTGCAACACATCAAATACAATGTCGAACTTTGTATTTTTTAATGTAATGGGATGTATTCAAATTAAAAAACAAAGATAAAATTGCATAGAAAAAATTTACTGTACTTTTATTACAGCTTTATTAGTGTTTTTCGCAATTTGGAAATCAATTGAAAAATATTTCTCAAATTGGTGGTCTGATTTACCTAAACGGAACTTATTTTTGTATATGTTTAATTACGAATAATCCTTATAACATTTAAATATATTGAATAGTATAATTATGAAAAATAATGAAATGTTTATATGATTCACGTTATAATTATTTACTTGATAAAACTAGCATTTAAAAATATTAAACATTTCACTTTTTATTTTATTTTATTTTTTTCCGAATTTTTCTTATTACATTGAAATTACGTTATCTATTTTCTCAAAATTTATTATTACTTCTTTCTTACTTACCTTATTTCAGCGTACATGCTTAAGTATGATTCAGTAAAAAATCGTGTATTTTCGTGTATTCAGTAAGAAATTTCGTAAGATCGGAATCGTGACTTTTCAAATGCGTACAAAGGAATATGTTTTTAATATGCAGTATCACACTTAGATTAGAATACAATTATGAAATTGTTTCAAGAATTTATTACAATTAAACATGATTTAAATACAATATTTTGCCAAAATTATAAGCATAAAACTATTTATTTCCCAAATACTCTTCTTTTTTGAAAAATGCTTCTGTAATAATAATATTTTGCCTGTATATAGCTCAGACCTCTGTACGGAGCCTGTGTGTGAATTAGGATTTTTCAAATATATAATTTAGAAGTGGGTTTACCAATGTTTTAAAACATGAGAATAAAGAGGTTTTAACAGAAAATACACCGATAATTACTTTACACGCACCAAACAATTTTGTAGTAACTCTGAAAATAATGTGAATTTTTCAAAAGTCATAGTTCAGAACCTCTGAAGAAGTCTTAGCTATATGTAAGCAAAATATCATTACTATAGAAACATTTTTCATAAAAAGATAACTGTTTTGAAAAAAGGAAATTCTAAGTTAATTTTTTTGCTAAAATATTGTATTTAAATAATTTTTTTGGTAATAATATTCTTAAAACAATTTTATAAATGTATTCTAAGCTAAGGGACATTAAACCAAAAAAATATTCGTTTGTTCTCTATTGCAAAATCACGGTTCCGAACGTAGTTGGATACCTTAAGGCAATTGTTAAAGATATAATAACACAAGGTATAGTAATATCCTATAGCAATTAGCAACTATGAATAAATTTCTTTTGATTGAAATGGAGCTGTCTGTAAATTGCACATGCATAAGAGGGACATTTCTCGGAAAATATTCTTGTAAAAATAAGTTATAGGAGCATGGTTGGCAAAAAAAGTTCGAATCCCGAATTTTAGTTGCTGCAGAAGATAATATAAATTTTACTGTGCGCCTACATGAATTTTTTCTCCCTGAAATTATTTTAATAAATGTTGAAGGCATGCAAGAAAGACCTCGCATGTGAATATCAAGAAATAAATCGTAGTTTATACTAGCAACTAGTGTCAGAAGTTTGAATTTAGTACGACTTCAAATTTAGTGTCATGGCTGTTATTCACATCATTTTTAATTCAGATAAGCATTCTGAATATTTATTCGGGCTAATATTTTAAAATGTAATACTTTAATAAATTAAATGAACATAATCCTTTCTTGAATCATTTCGTTTTTCGTTAGGAATGAAAAAATTTATTCTCATTGTTGTCATAACAAACTGTTCTCTCTCTCTCTCTCTCTCTCTCTGTGTGTGTGTGTGTGTGTGTGTTCTGTTTAAATTTTCTTAAGTGAATTTCTAAGTTACAACTTTTACGTTCGTGTCTACAATTGGAATATATGTTATTGTATCATTTAATTTAATTAGATTCAATTTGCTCTTTGTGTGTTGTGAATTTACAGTAGAAACCCATTAGATAGATTTACAATGTAAGATGTTTTGAAATGGTTAGTGATATTAAATTTCTCAGTATTACAACTATCATATATTTTAAGGAGAAAAAATTATTGAAATTTTGGAAATTTAAATATTAAAGTAGAATTGTTAGATATTTTGGTAAAAATTACTTTTAAACTCTCTTAGTTTAAAAAAAAATAACAGTATGGAGTTTTTTATGAAGAGGGGAAAAAACACATTAACAGAAGAATATGGCAAAAAATTACATCTCTAAACTAAAGGGGTAATTAAAGGGTGGTAAAAATTTTTAGTGGAAGAACTAAAGTTTGTTAAAATTATAGAAAATAAAGTTAGATGTTAGAACGAGAAAAGAGAAACAGGCAATGATTTAGGGGAAAAAAAACAATTAATTAATAAGAAAAGAGTAGACAAGAGAGAGAGAGAAGAAACGACTTTTTAAGGAAAAAAGTCAAAAGCTAAGAAAATAAGCTGAGGAAAGATATTAAAATCAAGCATCTAGATTTAACTAAAAACGTACCAATACAAAATAAATCAGGAGGTAAGCGAAGTCAAAGCCACAAAATCCAATTGCTTCAACAACATTAAAATTTAATGAAATGAGTTTATATTTGATTAATTCTGAGTGATGAAGTCAAATTATTAACATTGTTCCGAAACATTGGATAATATGTTTATTGAGATTGTAGTTTTCTTAAAGATTTCGAATGTGTTTGCACGAGTGAGTGCTTTTTAGCGTTACACTATAACACGAGGGATTTGGTGACGTAATCGTTAGGTTGAACCATGGTCAAGTGATGAAGAGTTGAGCTGGCACCTCCTCTACGATCTTCCACACCACGCCAACAGGTGATTGAGTTTTAACAGAAATAACGTGCATCAGCCCCTCTACTCTATGGGTCTTTTCTGCTGGCAGGCGTAAACTCATGACACGCCGTCCACGAGTCTTCGGTCATAATCACTAGGCTCCCCCGATCTTTATGTTAGCAAGTAAGTCCTATGAAGCAGCAAAAAAGCTAAGATTTTGTTTAAAAAATAATTCATAAACAATACAAATTTAATGCTAAAAAAACTCAAGTAAAACTTTTATAGACATCAAAAGAAACCGAAGAAAGCTTGAAATTTTGATCTAAAATTTAATAGCTATTTTAATGAATGGATATCTAAAATAAAAGCCATTGCTTTTGAAACGGTTAAATTTTTAATTTTTGACATTCAGTTAAAGTGTAGCTTGTACCTTTCATGACACTGTAGGAATGGACAGATCAAAACATTTTGAAGAAAACTACAATTGAGGAACTCTGATATAAGAGATGAAGTTATGTGGAATATCGTATCTCTATCTAGTATTGTCTTTCTCAGTTAGATACAGTTAGTTCTCAGTCAGAATGAAACTGCTATGGTGACTAGAAGTAGCAATCTGGTTATAGAATTTTGCTTCAAAGTGCCTGTAAACTTAATCATATACTCTTCTCTTTATACTGTATATGTACAATAGAAAATTATGTTTGCTTTAATGACCAACAGTATATTACATGAATAATTTCTTAGGAAGTTAATTTCTTTAATATCAAATATAGTTAGTTTTAAAATAAATATATACTATCATATTAAATAATACTTATTATTTAATGAGATCATTATTGTAAGCAAACTTATTTTAAAAATATGTATGCAAATGAAGGAAATGTAATCCGTAAAAGTAATGATAAAGCTATTAGTCTGCATCCTCAAATATCCATATACATTTTTATTTTATTTCCCTTTATTTAAGTACTACATTTTCTTACATAAATTTTCTCTTGACAATAAATGATACTATTTCTTTAAATATTATTTCATCATAACTATTATAAGCATCGGCAGAAAATGCACATGAGAAAATATTTCGCAAATTGTTAAGAAAATATTATTTTTATATCAGATTAGAAATGATCTGTCTGCTGATAGATTTATTGTCGCAATTCTATTGAGAATTTTAAGCCTCTCCTGCGCTTCGAAAAATATCGTTCGTCTTTTAAGCTATCAAATTACATAATGGAAATAGATTTAGCAACATTCCCTTAGGGAGTTTGTCTATGTATTTAATAAGTAGAATAGCCTAGATTGTTAAGTAATAAAGAGTATTTTCTAAACTGTTGCAAATTACTTCTTGTCTCTCATGAGTCCTTATCGATGTCGTTGGTTCCGAAGATTATCAGAAAATTTTATAAAGGAAGACGGTGAAGTCTCCCACCATAATTTAATTTAATAATCTATGAAGTGTTTGAATCTTTTGTTTGTTTGAATTCAGTTAAATTTTTACTTAATTGATGGTTTTACTCTCATATCATATATTTTTTAAATGTGTATTTATTCCTATCAATCAAAAAAAAAATGTTTTTCCTTAGAAAGACATCTTTTTATAATTTAATTTCATAATATTTTAAAAGGCATGTGTTAAGTACTTTATTTTCTTTACATGCCGGACAGGAAAAAAAGGCTACAAGAAATAACCAGAAAAGATGCAATTCAAAAAGTACGTCCCTTTTATGGATTTATGCATATATTCCAAAATAGAAAAAACTTCCATATTCAGTGAGGTCAATATAAAGGAAGGTACTCGAACAGTCAGGTTTATTTGTTGATGGAGTTCTTTATCGTCACAGAGGAAGATGCTGCAGTTGATACAAGATTCCTCTCGATGGAGGTAATTAAAGCAAACAAGCAAGATAACGTGATGGGATTGAATAAAAAAACAAGTTTTTATTTGTTTCACATCGCAGAGAACCATGCACGAGGGGATAGTACACTAGTTATGTTGTTGTTGTTGCTTCTAATGCCACCTGTCAGAAGTTGTCAAATCGAGGCCCATGATATTTATCATGACATCGGTCTATGTTGTACGCCTGTCGTTATCCGTAGCTTTGAGCACCATGCAGGTGACAGTACTATTTGGCTCAGTTCCACCCCAATTTCGAGAGAGAACACCCTGGGAGTGGTCAGGAACCTCCCGCCTCTCTTTCCCTTTCACCAACCTCAGGAGAAGACTTGTGGCTCGACGGCTATTTAGAGTGCCCCCTCCCCTGCACTATACATTTACAAACATCCATGACTTCTCCGGGATTCGAACTCAGGCCCTCCGGCATAGCAGTCAGCGTAGCTAACCACCATACCGGATGGGTGACCCATTAGTTATGGCAAGGATAATCGAAAAACCACAATGCAGTACGTTCAAAGCGTGTCAGTGCGATGGCTGACGTATCCGACAACAAGCGTTGTAGGTCCAACGGGCCCATTTTCGTTGAAATATTGCAGAATGTTTGGGACATCATAGATGACGACCAGGACTATTATCCAATGATTAGAGCAGCAACCATAACCTGCAATAACTTCCCATTCCTTTTTCGTATTGATGACTTAATGTCATTTCAGTGACACATAAATAACGCGATCTAGACGGTAGTCTTAATTTATATTTAAAGCGCTTACAGGGCCGTTTATAAAAAGAATAACACCACAAATGACTATAGCACGCATTGACGAAAGCTCTTCCATAAAATGTTGCTTAAACTTTCACTACATAGAGTAAAAGCACTGCACTTTCATTCTTGGAGGAATATTATTAGCCTAGTGTTTATCTTCTCGAACTCGTTGTCGACGTGTCATAAGTTCGAGCTTTAGTGCCACTGAAGACCCGCTGTGCTGAGGGGCTTATGCACGTTAAATCTATTGAGGCTCAAAAGCTTCCTTTTAGCATGGGGTAGTATTTTTGAAAGAAGAGGTCTCAACCCAAGTATTATATTCATCACTTCATCGAGATTCAAAATTACAAGGTTCGTCGTTAGTAACCTTCTTGCTGCTTTATTGTAAGATGTTTGTGAGCGCGTTCTATTTGAAGTCACTCCTTCACCGCCTTGCCTACCTAAGGGTGTGGGGGAAACAAAGCATCACCAGAAATTTCCATAATAATAATTATTTTATTACAATTCAAGCACACTAATCAACCACAAATGAAACTACAAGAGGAGACCTTAGGAGTGATATACAGAGAGCAATCTACACTTAGTAAACAAGCGCTAGTAATCTGCTTAATTTAATTTACTGTAATTGGATTATTAATTATCAATACACTAATTTATTATAATGACAAACTCCTTCCTTAACTCACGTTGGGATAATGAAATAATCTCACCTACGCATCACCGCAACAGTCTCTCTACTCCTTCTATCTTACATTTACAAAACCTTTTTTTACTTTATATAGTCAAACTAATATACATATCAAGGTTTTCTCTTGAGGGATGGCTGTGAATTAACGCGAAAGGTAGGCCCAAAGTTTCCCCAAGAGGATTATTCAGAAGGATGCGTATAGATCCGATACATGTTAATAACACTCGGAAAAATTTTACGTATATTTTATATTATATTCGCAAATCAATTTCTAAAAATCGTATAGAAAAAATCGTTGTACAACATCATAAATTTTTTACGTTATATATATATATATATATATTTCTTTATATTTTTATATTTCTTAAGTAATATTATTACTGTTAAGTAGCTTGTAAGAGATATTAATGTAGATACAATAGTTCGTCTTTAATTGACGTTGTTACTTAATATACGATGCCTCATTTTTAAATAGCTTTTTCCACTTAAAATGAAAAACGTTTTTCTAAAATATGTTGCAAATATTAAGAAGAATGCAATGGAAGATATCATTTGAAATTTGCTTAAAATGTGTGGAATATGAAATACTGTGAGAAATGACTGGCTTTTGTGTAATTAGTTTTTTAAAAATTCCACATTTTAAGTAAATTTTCTTTCTTAAATGTAAAATGAGCAGGGCCAGTTTCGATTGGTCAACAACACAACATTATTTGAATAACGAATCGAAAACTCCCACTGGAACAAATTCAAAATAAAATGAATAGTAGGATTGGGAACTTTATTTATATCCATTTAATCATGAAAAAATAGCCTATTCAATTTCCTTTAATTGTAACTAATATAGTAAAATGTACTCACGGCTTTAAAAGGATCCAATAGTGATAAAACTCATTTTTAAGAAGTGCAAACATGACTGATAAAGAGCAATTTAATCAGTAAATATTTAGAGAAGATAAATTGATATACATTTTTTCGCATTTAATTGAGAATTGTGATAAATACTCCATAAAAAGTTCAATTACAAAAACTATACTCATATTAAAACTGTAGTATTATATAGCATTTGAAAATAAAAAAATTAATTATTTTAAAAATACATAGAATGCAAAACAAAAAAATATGTTTATTAACTTTTATTTTTTAGTAAATAAATTAATTTTTGTATAAAAAATTTTACTTTGATCTCAGCTTATAGTTTCCTTTGAAATTTGAGATTAAAGCATTTTATTTATTTATTTATTGCTTCGTAATTACTACAGAACTAAAAGAAAGAAATGTCTTCGTAAGAGTTATTTAAAACCTTTATAAAACGCCAAATGTGAAGAACACTATTTTAAAACACACTCAGTAAACTAATTTCTTCAAATAATATTCTCATTTATGTTTTTGAACTACTTTTTCTTATCTTGCAGCATTAACTTTATATATATAAATATACATCACAGTAAAACAATTTTGTTCTCTAATCTATTATATATTTATAATTCCATTTCAATTTTAAATTTTTTTAAATCCTATCGAATATATTTTTTCTTTTGATGTTAGATGTTTTAATGTTTGATTTGTAAATGAACGTACTTAATTTAGTTTCTTGTATTTTATTAGATTAGAATAGTTTTAGAAGGGAAAAATATGCTTCTTTTTTTTTTCTGGCATGATCTTATTTTTATCTCAAGAAACAAAATCTTCAAGTATTCCTTTTTTATGAAAACCGAAAAATGCACTTTTTTAGAAAAGAATTATGCGTTTTGCTAAGTTAAAATGCTATGTTTTTATTTTTAAGTAATACAATTACTTTAAAATGAACTTGATCTATATTATTAACTAAAAAAGCATCTTTTTTGCATCGTTACTTCATTTTCATTGCGTTTGAGCATTTCTAAATATATATATATTTATTTAAAGAAAGTAGTTTGGGACTTTCTTCGCATTAGTACTAATAATAAAAGAAATTAATAAGTTATTACCTGCAACTTTCCTTTAATATATATTCTTTATACGTACTATTATTTTATTTTATTAAGTTACAATGCAAATGGTTTATAAATGATTTACAAATCAGGTAATATCTAAATGATTTAGATTGTGATGATTCATAATTGATTCCTATTGTAATAAATCATTCTAGTTTGGGACTTTCTTCGCATTAGTACTGATAATAAAAGAAATTAATAAGTTATTACCTGCAACTTTCCTTTAATATATATTCTTTATAAGTACTATTATTTTATTTTATTAAGTTACCATGCAAATGGTTTATAAATGATTTACAAATCAGGTAATATCTAAATGGATTTAGATTGTGATGATTCATAATTGATTCCTATTGTAATAAATCATTCTATTTTTATCTTAGAAAAAAGGCATAAAATAACTATATAATAATAAAATTTTAACTTTTACGGAAATCTTTCAATGCTACTCTTTTTTGATGATAGAACATAGTAAGAATAGAGTCTTTCCAATTCATAACTAATTTCGCAGACTTTTTCTATAATAATAAAAAAGTTCTGTCTTTCGGAATTGTCAAGATAAAGAAAAAAAAATTAGTGGATTTCAATGATTTTTATAAAAAGAAAACTGTGTTGGAAACGTTTCAAAATTTCAGGAAAATAGATACAGTGTGGTTTGAATTATACAAGACAGGGAAATTATATTGGTTTGTTACAACAGAGGAAAATAGAATTTCTTCTTTGAATAACTTACGTACATTCTTTTGCTAACTTCCAAGGGAATATTTTTCATTCATTTTTCAAAATAAAATTACTTTTTTTTCCCATAAGTATTGCATTAAAAATATATTTGATAAAACTCAAATATTTATTTGTTTGTTTGTTTCATTCATGAAGAGACATGTCTTCAAAATGAAAAAGGAAATCGATATAAGTTTGACAAATGATATTCTTTCCGATTTTGTTGAATATTTCCATTAAAACAAGAGCTTAAGTTTTTAGAGGAAAGCTAGTGGTGCATTCATTCTAACGATTTATTATTTTTTAATAATTCATTGACATCTAAATATGTTTCAGGAATTAAAGAGAAGGTATTTTTGCATACGTTTAGTTTTTATTTTTATGAACCTTTGAATATTCGTGATTTTAATAAATCCGAAGAATGGAAAACATACTCTGCTCATTGGCAGTATATATTATTATGACAAGTAATATTTTAAGCCGTAATACCAAGAAATCAATAATTCAAAGACGAAATAAACATGTTTTTCATAATAAATAAAAGCTTTTAAAAAGAATTTTTAGCTCAAAATTTGTTTTTTTTTACTATTTTTAAAAGTCACAATAATGGATAATCTTTTAAAAACATGATAATTTAGATAAGACAGTTTTCTTCCGTTTTTCAGATAATATTTAAGAAGATAATTATTTCAAAAAATCTTTTGAGAAACATTGCATTGAAATAAGCACTTAATTAAATTATTAAACAAATGTTTGCTTTTCACTCGTATGAAATCAAAATTAAATTACTTTGAATATAATCAGCCCATCTCAATTCGAACCATTATCCATCGAACTCACGCCAGAAATTATGGCCTCCGTAAAACATTAATCGCACAACACAGACAACTGCGTTTGCAAAGGTGGCGAGTTATAGGGACCCGCACGAAGACATATCACAGGCCCATTTCTATTTGTAAAACGATATTCACTGTGTATGAACCTGGAAGAGACGAGATGAATTGTGTGATCCGAATGCATCTGAGGAAATCACTACGGCACCACCTCTAGTGCATATTCATGGCACGATGAAGGTATAATGATACAGAAATGGTTTACAACGTCTTCCAATGGTGACCTTCCTATAATGTACGCAGTTTCATTCACTTTACATTTATTAGTAGGAAAACGCTGACAGATATCTGCCAATGTACTCTGAAAGATGTGCAGATGCTTTGCTGCCCACTATTTTTTTAATCGTTAAGGATCGCGCGGGGTGACTGAGTCACGATGTACTTGATAAAAATTGTAATTTCAGTGAATAATTTAATAAAAAAAAAAGTATACTTACCTACTTCCAAGGACTTTTCGCTATTTTTTTTTAATAATTCGTGAAAAAATCCAATCAAACTGAACAAAGAAGATTCAAACGTGCGCAACTTTAATAAAGGGGCCAAATCCCAGACACTTTTCACTAACATTGCAGAAATGTTATTTGCAGTCAAAACTGTCATATTTTTTCCAAGTTATTGAAGTTGTATTGCCCTTTGACTATCAGCAAATAGCATGTTGAACTTTTTCCTGCTTGTGTCTTTTTGACAGGGCGAATGGGTCTTGTAATACACTTATAGCTTCATATTTTTCTTGTTAGAGTTCTTTAGGTAAATTTTGAAAATTTTCCTTTCAATTCAAACGCTTCAGGCTCATCGCCGTTCTCAAATATACCTTCGCTATCATGAGGAAAATGTATTATTTCAGCAGGTTCTTCCTTTGCTTGACCAGTTTCAATTTCCTTCAATAAAGATAACAGATACCCATTTCTGTTTTTATATTCAGCTCATTCACATTTATAAACCATAATAAGTCGTACAACACAGCAATCAAAACCACTAAATTTTGTTTACAGGGGGAAAACGTAGCAGTTCAAAGAAAATATTTTGGAACAAAAGTGGTCGCGTGGTTAACTCAGGCAAAACAATTAATTTAAGATTGTAAGAAAACGTTTACCACTTCCAGAAAAGAGGGGGATAGGTGACAAATACATTTTAGCTCTTATGAAGACTGTCATATAGGAGGACACTGTAAAAGTCATCGGTAAAAAATGCACAGTTTTTCCAGAATTAACGATTTCGTAAGCATGGGTTGACTCTGAACTCCGAGCGACCACTTAAGGTTTAATCTCTCAGGAATCAAGTGTATCAGGAATGTGGTTGGAATCCACTCACACGGGTGGCCACCTCCAGGCTCAGAAATTGAACTGTAGGAAATGTATCTCCATTCCTAAGGACACCATCTACCTCCCATTTTCAGTATCTAGATGTGTTGCTTCATGTATCGCCGCCAATATGGATTCTACAACCTACTGAGCTGATTCACGCGTACCAATTCAAAAGGAACATTATTTTTTTTCTCTACTGTTATTTTCGTATTTTCTATGTTTTACACTGACTGTCCACTCCTTCTGGCTAAGGCTTTTTCAAATTTCCTCAAATGAAAGCAAAAGATTGGTAATTATATATTAGTAACTTTTAGAATTTTTATGATCATTGATGAATGCTAGCACTATCTGGCAAAAGAAAGAAATTGTTCCATTTACTATTACAAGATTATATCGCTATGTTGTCTATTTCATATAATCTTTGATCTTTTATAAATGTTTGAAAATAGCATGCTCACTTATAAGATTCTATCTAAATTCCCTTTTTTTCAATGGTGAATATGACATTCGTACATTTATCATCAAACGACATTCCTTGTTTGTCTCACTTTGTTTAAGTATTATCTGGTGTTTTTTAAATAAGGTAATCTAGTCTTCTTGAAGTTTTGCATTTTTGACTCAATTCTAAAACTGTTCTACCAATACTTCCCTTCCCCATATTTGTCCTCCAATCTTACTTTTGTGATAAGGAATGATTCTCAATGGCAGCCACATTTTTAATGTTACGATTGTCATGGCAGTCAGCCACTCTTGACTTTTCTGAGCAGGATTAAAGTTTGCAGTCGTCAGCACGAATAAAAACTAACTCCGATATTGTTAATGTAGCTTCAATTTCTACAAAGGAATTACATTTTTCTCATCCTCCAAATTTTTATCTTCTCTCCTGTGAGAATTCATCCAACTTTGCAACTTTGTATTAACACGAAATCTCAGCATGCTACTCTTTGTAAATACTAACAATTACTTGCGTGTTCAACTGCTGACATCATTTTGTAAAATTTGCTTGAAAATAATTCTTTGCTTAAACTTTTAACCCGTTTATTTTTGTACTTTTTTTTAATTTTATGATTTGGAACAAAATTTGAAACTGAAATTTGTGTATTTTCACCTTAAAACTCTGCAATTATTCATATATAATTAATAACTTGTTGGAAAAAAAGACTTTTGAAAGGTATATTTCCTAAGGGCTGCTGTACCTAAGTGTTCGATTTTTTAAGCCTAATAACAGTGTTTTAGTTATTTTCTAAGAATAAAGCAATATATTTTTAGTTCAAAGAATTCTATTTTTTTCTGACTAGGTTCTCAAAATTTTTGAAATCTAGTAATATATATTTTCATTCAGGTACATTTTTTAAAAGTATTTGTTAAATAAATAAAATATTTTATACATATGTAATCAACAATGCACAAGACATATTCAACCAGTTTTTGACACTAATCTTTTGAAAAAAATCTAGAACCTTATAATTTTCAAAATTTGTATGCGTTATTATTCATCCTGTGAAGTAGTATAAGAAATTACAAACCATACTGAGTAATAGTTTTTCTATGTGTCCCTAAATGCAATAAATTATACTTTCAAGAAAAAGTCAAATTACTGAAGAAAAAACGTTTCCTTACATTTTACGTTTGATTAGTATCTGGCTTATTTATATGCATTCAAGTTCCTATCTAAATTCTATTTACTTTCCTTTTTAATTTATTTTTATTTCTGTCCTCAAATGATATTTTATTAACAATACTTTTGGTCTCTAAAATTTGTTTTATATCCCTCTGCCCTTCTTTTGACAAACTTTTAGGCTTACAACAGAATTACTTTTTTGAAGGTGTTTCAAAGAAGGCACAGTCATTTGCTTATTTTTTTTTTCAGTTTAATTTTTCACTTGTGAATATTTTATGAACTAACATATTTTTGGAATCAGAAAAAAATAAACATTTTTTTTTAATTAAAAAAAAAATTTGATTTTTGGAACGTTTATGTGGTACTCTTAAATTCACTTTCGCTTCAATACCACAATGATAGAGACCTTGATGGTTTTATTTAAAAGAAGTTTGGTCCCAAAAATAAAAAAAACAATTAAAAATTCCATTTACCGAATCTCATTTGATAAAAAGTTCCATCAAAATGGAGTGTTGTTCTAAGCGGGTCACAACAATAAAGTGAATCTAATCGGAATGCTTTTGAGTTCCAACTTTTCAATGCATTAAACTCAAAAAAGTAAGGTATTTTATTTACTTAAATGTAGATAAAATTGAAGCGTTATTTCGTTAGGAGAATGCAACATATATCGTTGCATTTCAATTGCTTGGGGAGGATATATATAGTTTAGAGTTAACAAATAACTGCTATTTAACTCATTATATTTGCAGATCTATTTTTTCTCAAACAAAGCAAGCCCACATTTGGCACTACAAATCAAAGGGAAAAAATGCTCCTTTTTACTACATTTACAACTTTTCCTTAACGAATCTCTTTTTGAAACTCTTGTTGTACTTCAGAAAGTATTTCTGGTATTTAATTAGTTCGGAACATGGGATATACAAATGCGTGATGTTATGCTATTTTATATAATGAGGATTAATATTAAATTCCCCTTATATATTATATTTTTTTATTGTATACTCAGTCTTTTTTTGTGCGTGTAAGTTAATTTTAGTGTACTGAATAAGGAAGAAAATATGCGAAATATGAGCTGTGTGACAAAGAAATATTATACTATGGAAAAAGATATTTCCTTAATACTTATAAAAATTATATGTAATGTTTCTAGCGAATATATAAACATGTTTGGTATTTAGACTAATTTAATTATATTTTAAGAAAATGTAATGAAATTATTTTTTCATGTAAAGATGTACATATGCGAGTATGAGGATTGAATGAAACTTCACATTTAATTTGGTATTAAATTTAGTTCAGCTAAGTCATCTTAAAGCTCCATATTTTAAGACTTCAATTTAAAAACTTATAATAACGTAACTTAAAACTCATATTAATTTCAGTAGAAAATGTTAAAAAAGCAGCATTTTCTTCAAGAAAAACCTTTTGATAGTAATCAAAATCTCATTTTAATGGAACTTCTAAAACTTTGGTTTTAAAAATAGATATTTAAATTACTTAAAATTAAGGTATGAGATACCTAAAGGAAAATTTAGGGCACAAATCTATCATTAAATGCAACTTTCTATGGAAATTTAGAGAACAAATATTAGCAAATACAATACATTTTTTTCTATATTCAACATAAATGTAAAACATACATTTAAAAAAATTATATTATTTTCTATCAATCAAGGAAAAGTTCTAATTGGTTTTTATAGTGTTCACCCAAAGAGTTTCCCTGTAAAATTTACATAAAAATTTTTATTTTTACATTGCTTTTAAAAAAATTTTGAATTTAATTTTTATTCTTATGCAGAATTAGGATTTTTAAAATACGCATTTCAAAATTCCTATGGATTTAATTTATAAGTGCAATTATCTGAATATGATGTGCACTCATAGGATTTTCGTTTTTCATCAGAACTACTTTTTCAAGACTTACTGGAAATATAATAAACAATAAAAAGGCTTTAGAGAACTTACTTAATTTAAACAATATAATTTTATTTACATCAATTCATTAAGATTCAATTTCAAAATCACAGATACTTTATAAATAACAATAAATCGTAACAATTTTTTAAATAAAATAGGTAGTTGTAATATTAGCTAAATATGCATTTTTGGCACTATTAAACTTTTGTCATAAAATATTTTTTTAATTATTTTTTGATCTTTTGGAAATAAATTTGTTAAAATACAAAAAAAGATAGAGACTATACTAATTGAAAACGGCATTGACTTTTTAAAGTAATTTACAGGAATTTGCATTTTTTTTAAATATAATGTATTAAATTAAAATTATATTCAAATTAATAATTACTGTATCCAGACACAATTCAAAATATAATTTTCATTGTTTTCTTAACAGTTACTTATTTCTTAAAAAAGATAAAATGTGTATCTTTAAATAAAAAATTAATTTTTAAAAAATAAAAAAAATAGTTGAATTAAGATACAGGAACTATTAAGGAAACGATGCTTATTTATTAACAATTGTTTTAACTTCAAAGGCCTGAGTAATGTAAATTAACATTAAATTTCAAAAAATCGTAATCATGTGTTCTCTATTTCTTTAAAAAAAGCATCTTTAAAATGTTGCTCCAGGATTTAAATAGTGTAATTTTGGTAAAAATGAAAAAAAAAATAATGAGAACATTATGACATTCTAAATACTCTCCATCCAAAGCATTCGTTATAAAATATTTCTTGCCATTTAAAAACATAAAAATTATCATTTAGGAATAAAATTATAACGTATTTGGAGCACAAAGAGGAAAATTATTTATGAGTAATATTTCAAAATAAATACCAATATATATATATATATATATATATATATATATACTAATACGTACGCGAATAATGGAATTTTTGAATGTTTTATGGACTTGAATGCAATAATCCTGAAAAATTTAACAATTGCTCTGAATTTTAGTGAATATATTTATATTTGTAAGCAAATTCGAAAACAAATTTAGAGAATAAATTTATTTGTATTTATTACTTTGGGGAGAAGGGATTTCTCTTTCCTTCTGTCTCTTCATGAAATATACCATAACATATTCTTTTGGAAAATCCCATTACTATTCTAATACTTTGAAAATTTGCTTGAAGTACATTGCCTCAAAAAATTTCACGTAGTACTTTCTTTTTAAAAAGCTCATGTTTTGGATTTAGATGTTCAAATTATATATAAAAGTATTTTTAATGGGTTTTTATCTACAACAGTTTGTTGTTGAAGAAACTTTTAGAACTTTATTTTCCTTGAAAATATTTATCCCAAGTGCATTTTCCATGTCATTTATAAATCTCTAGTTATTGACATGATTTTTTAAAATTATTTTTTTAAATATTTACTTTATGGAATAACGTAATTTGTTTTAAAATTGAAAAAAATCACACACAAGTTTTTGATTTTAAATTAATTTTTTGAAAAAAATAATTTATTAAAAATATGTTTATATTTTCCCATTTGCATTTAATATTTCTTAAATATATCTTCATTTAATATCATTAATCTTTTATGGTTTTAAAATTTATTATAGCAATATACACCTCTATGTCTTAGAATACAGTAAAACACTTGGAAAATAGAACTGTTAATATCATTTTCAAAATGAAAAGAAAAGGCAGAGTAATTTCAACTAAATTGCAAAAGTTATTTTGTCTTCAAATTTTCTTTGCAAGAATCATTTACTTTTACAATTGCACAACAATTTTAAGAACTTAGTAATCACACCACTTCAGCCAAAATTAGAGTCATACCTTGCTATGCGTCAAAATCTAAACTTCCTTCATTTGTAAGAGACAAAGTTTTCTGTGTTATGTTTACAATATTACCTTTAAGAACACAGAAAATACTTCAGAAATATATACTAAATATCAACTTAATTAAGACAATCTTACTATATTTTAGCAAAATCCTTCATGATTTCAAAATAGTTTATTAATAATACAGACTTTTTTTTCTAGTCCCGAAAATACCTCGGAAACAGCTGTTGCAATGAACTATATTAAAAGCATCTGCAAAAGCAGCAAGTCACTTAAGCCTAATATCATTCTCTTTCTGTATTTAATTAAAAATTATCAAGCGTAATAATTGAATTAGCGGCTTAAAATTAGTTTACTATGTAATCTCTGAGTGTATTTAAATTTTTACTGGTTACGAAAGTACATAATATCATAGAGTACTCTAATTTTTGTTTCCGCCATACCAAAATAATTTTTAATCAATGGAGATATATTTTACATGTTATGATGCACCTTTTATTAAATTAAAAATGCTAAAAATATAAAATTTTACAATAAAAATTTGGTGTTCATACTAACAAATAATTTTATCTCGGGAAAAAAAGTCATAATAAACACAAATTATTCAATTGTTTAACTTGTTCAAATATTTTGTAATTAAGAGTAGTCGGTACCCCCTATCCCGCTAATGTTAAATTGAGCATTTTTATGTACCTTTTTCTCAGAAACTATTAAATGTACAGACTTAAGCTTTATTCTGTATATTAATTAGACTTTTTTATTTAAAATGATCGGAAGCTTTTTTCAAATATATTGTTTAGTTTTTCAAAAACATTCATCGCAACAGTATCACTATGAATTTTTTGAAAAATGTCATTTTTTTTTCACGATAACTGACTTTTACAAAAATGTTATGGGAATATTAATAAACGCTCCGTGCAATATATATAGTTAGATATCAGTAATATTCAATGAAGATTGCAAGTGCTTCCATTGAATAGGTTCTGAGAAAAAGGTACACGCGTTTTAAAAACGTCGTTTTGAGATAATTGCATTTTTATTAGAAAATGTCACTTCATCAAAAAAAATTATGAATTACAATCTGTATTTGCACTATTTTTTTTAAATATTAGCTTATTCTCAATAACTTTTAGGACTTTTTACTTATTTCTTTTACTTAGATTTCTCAGAAAATACATATATATAGCATTTTTCACTTTTAATCTATCGAGATATTTTATAGCATTTGCATCATTTTTCTCAAATTATGCATCAATTTTTGAAGAATTTTCTGTTCTGATACATTATTGTGATTATAAATCATCATAAATACCATGTGAAAATGTGTCAATATATGAAAATATGACTTTGGTAATACATCATTATACGACATTTCGAAAAGTTTCACTAGTGTTTTATAAATTCACATGTAAACACAATTTCTTAAAGTATCAGAATTAAAAGGATTCTTAAAATATTACATAAACGGTATCCAAAACAACAAGAAAACTGATTTTATATTTTTAAACATGAAATTTTTGTATTTTTTGGTATGTAACAAGATTTGTGCAACGGAAAAGGGCATTGCATTTTGGGATATATTTATGTACCTTTTACTAAGAAACTATTGAACACAAAGCTTAAAAATTTGTGTGTGAATTAAATTAACATTTATCTTTATACAGAAGGGAAATTTTTTTAAAAAATTGATCAGCCTGTTTAAAAATGTAATTTTTGCACAGTAGAATAATAAATTTTATAAAAATTTTCCTTTTCTATGTTACGACATCTGCTTTTTAGCTAAATGTCTGAGAAATATCTCAAAAATTTCACTTCAGTATACACAAAATATATGAAATATAAAATAAAAAATTCCAGTTCATGCATACAATAAATTTATAGAAAAAGAAGACACAAATTAAAAAATATAATCTTTATAAGACATATGAATATACATGACATATGTCATATATTCATATGATACATGAATATATGACATTTCGAAAAGTTTCATTAGTGCTTTGTATATTCACATGTAAACACAATTTCTTAAAGTATCAGAATTAAAAAGTTTCTTTAAATATTACATAAATGATATCCAAAACAACGAGAAAACTGTTTTTATGTTTTTAAACATGAAATTTATGTAATTTTATGTGTATAACAAGCTTTACAGGCAACGACAAAAATCACCCCGTATCATTACATATATATGTGTACTTTTTCTCAGAAACTGTTAAATATTAAGACTTCTGAATTAGTCTGAATATTAATTAGAGTTTAATATTTTTGCTGAAGTGAGATATTTCAAATATATTGTTAAGTTTTTTCAAAACCATGCAATATAAAAATATTACTATGAATTTCTTGAAAATTTTCATTTTTTTCTACGATAAATGCTTTATGTTAAAATATTTTGGGAAAATTTATAAAGGCTCGCTTCAGTGTACATGGTTATGTTCAGTGTACATATGAGTTATGTTTTATTGAAATTTTATGAGCATCCTTTCATTATTTTCTGAGAAAAAAGAACATAAATTTTTATGAACAAACTTTTTGAAAAATGCATTTTTAACATGAAATGTCACTTCATCACAAAAATTATGACTTCCAACATGTATTTGCCACATTTTATTCAACATTAGCATCAAGTCAATATATTTTAAGTAAAAAAAGCATCAAAAATGTTTTCAAATTCTCAGAAAATACCTACATAACATTTTTCAGTTTTTGTTTAATGAGATATTTTGTAAAATTTACATCTATTTTCACAAAATCTCTATAAATTTTAGAAGAATTTGTAGCATTTATGTATTACAAATATCAAAGCAGAGCAAATATCATCATAAATATAATGGGGAAAAATTTATCTATATGGTTTTGGCGTGCATTTGAAAAAACATGATTTTACGTCATTTCGAAAGTTTTCATATGTGTTTTGTGTGTTCACATGCAAACATAAGTTTCTAAGACTTTTAAATTTCAAAAGTTTCTCTAAACTGTACACATAATTTCTTAAACAGCAAAAATAAAACTGTTTTTATGTTTTTAAACATGATATTTAGGTATTTTTATGTATTTAACCAGCTTCTTGCAACGACAAATGGTATTACACATCTGAATTTTTGTATGTACAATTCATTCAGAAACTTTTGAATATTTAAGTTTAAAAACTTGTCTGTACAGTAAAGTAACATTTATATTTATACTGAAGTGATATTTTTTTTTAAAAAAATTTAGTTTTTTTAAAAACAGACTTTTATTTATCATCACTGAATTTATTCAAAGTTGTTTGTTTTTTGACACATGTGCTCTTAGCTAAATTTTTTATTTTTTTTTTTTTGTAATATTTTCAAAATATCACTTTAGTATCCACAAGAATGCATAAGGAATATATAATGTAAATTTGCAGCTTTTTTTTCACATACAGTAAATTTAGAAAAATTTTATTTTTTTAAACGTAATTTTAAAAATATAAATTATGAAAATAGTAGTTTTGAAAAAAATCATACCTTGTGAAAGTAAATTTTTAAATACTAAGAAATAATACTTTAAAACACTTGGAAACATGTTGTAACTCGAAATTCCGCCACCAAACTAATACAGTTAATCGAACAGTCAACTGTTATCTAAAGTTAATTGCGTTTGAATAAACAAAAAGAAGGCTTTGCAATTGTTTCAGGATATTTAAAAGGCAAATATCTGTCAAAAGGGGGCGTGGCTCGCCAGTTGATGATTTTTTAAAAGTCATTTTGACATAGTTCTAATTGAAAATATGGCATAAATGTAATATCCCTAGAAAGGTAATGAAATACAGATTTCAGAAATATCAAAAACTCAAAATCGATCATTTCATGATTTTTAACCTACTGACTTCCCTTAAATTATCGTATTCAGAACAGAGTGAATTTTAAGCTTTTAATGGAATAATATTAATTTTACAAGAGTTTCTTTCGCGATCCAAATGCGATGGATGCTAAAAAGATTCATCGGTTTTACAGAATGTACAGTAGAAGTTAACAAAATGGGTAGAGTTGAACTCGACTTCTGTTGAAATTTATAATCTACTTACCAACGAATATAAGAAATACATACAGAGATTAAGATTTGTTTAATGCAGAATAATTATAAATAGATAGATAGATAGATAATGTGCATAATTATTAATTATTTACACACTTTAACAAACACGTCTGTTATTTAATGAAATATTCGAGTATTTCAATGAAATAACTGAATTATATGTTTTCAAAATTAGCAATTTGAAATGTTGTTGCTAATGCCATCCGATCGGCTGTGCTCGATCGAGGTCCACGAATTTGATCGTTGCAAGATTTTTACGCTTGTTAGCCATAGCTTTGAGCACCATGCAGGCGACAGTACGATTTGGCTAGATTCTATCCCAATTTTGAGAGAGAACACCCTGGGGAGGTGTCAAGGAGCCTTTCTACTCTTGTGGCTGAACGAATATTTTGAATGCCCCATGCCGTACCGACACTAAACAATTACAAACATCTAGGCCGTCCTCGGGATTCAAACCCAAGCCCTACAGCAGCGAACAGCGTCGTTAACTTAGTGGTTAACGACGCTGATTGCTGAAAAAGGGCTGATTGCTTATGAAATTTAGTATACACATTAATGTGACCACCATGTTCTTTCGACGTAAATGTTAAGTAACCAATCATAGAAGGCAGGTTCACAGTGTAGTTAAGAGTATATAAAGAGTGTGCTTCGGAAAACATTGCAATCTTTGGCATAATGCAGAGATTGAACCATTTATCCAACGTCCAAAAGTGCATTATCATTGCCTTTCGGGCTAAGGGTGAAAGCATTTCCGAAACGGCTAAGTTTGTAAACTTTTCGAGTGCCACAGTGGTAAACCCGTGCATGGGAAAATTGGACAGTCTAAAATCAGTAACGTGGCACCACAAGTCATAAATAAAAAAAAGTCCATAATGGCTGCGGAGATGTGTTTGGGCGAATAGACGTTCTATCGCTCAGCAATTGACTACCCAGATGTACCAAGGGTGTCTTCCAAACTACTCTTCAGCGAACGTTGCTGGAACTGCTCCTCCGAAGCAAACGCCTTATTCATGTACCTGTGCTGACTCCTATTCATCGGCAACGAAAGCTGGAATTTGCGCACCAATACAGCAAACGGACGTCCACTGAGTAGCGACATGTAGCGTTTTCAGATGAATTAGGTTTTATGCTCCATCAGAGCGATAGACGTTGGTGTATATGGCATGATACCTCTGAAAGCAAACACCCTCCAACCGTTAGTGGAATGGTTCAGGCTGGAGGCGGGAGTATTATAGTCTGGGAAATGTTTCCCTGGCATTCTCTGGACTCACTTACCTTTGTGGAAGGCACGATGGATCAATAAAAGTTCGCATCTTCCATTGCAAATCATGTCAACCCTGATATGCAAATTGTTTTTCCACAGGAGGATGTCATCTACCAGAAGGACAATGCAAAGTGTCACACAGCTGGAAGTTTACGTGTGTCGTTCGAAGAGCACCAAGAATGAGTTTAGCGTTCTCCTCTATCCAGCAAACCACCTGACTTAAACCCAAGCGAAACTCTGTGGGACCATCTAGATCCGGTTGTTCACACCATGGATCATCACCCGCGTAATCTGGCTTAGCTGGCTACTGCACTGGAGTTGGTATGACTCAACATCCCAATAAAGGGATGTCCTCCTTTACATCATTCCTGTTCCGGAAAGGGAACGCCCAAGCGAAAGGGTATTCTTCTTTTGGAACCTAATTGACTCTATTCCTGCACGTCTAGCAGCAGTCCGCCCTGCAAAAGGTGGTTAGTCTGGCTTTTGATAAGTGGTCACATTAATGTGACTGGACTGTGTATTTATGTAAAATATTTTCTTAGTGTTTACTGGGATGGTCTTTCAGTGTTAAACAAGATTCAAGGAATATTAAAAATATTGATGAATATTCAAGTTACTTTCTTATTCGCGAAATAAGAAAATATTTTACTCATCGAAATCATTTATAGAAGCAATATCAGTTTGAAGGAAACTCCAAACAAAAATTTACGATTGCTTAGGTAATTTTACGAAATCTGAGGTATTCTCCACAATCTGGAGAACACATTTTTTCTTACTGGTTCTAACAGAAATTGCAATTGCCACAGTACGCGTTATCTACCCTTCTAAGCAACTATCTATACAACGTCATCTTATGATATAATAAAAATTCAAGCTTTTTTCATTTAATTCCTCTAAACTTATCACTATTTCATTACTTAGGAAAATAATGTATTTTTTCATTTAAAAAATAAAGAGTACTTTTTAGAATACAAAATATCAAATAAAATTTTTCAAATGAACACATGAAATGTATTAATAAATATGTTATTCTTTTAAAATGGTGAATTGCCTGCATAAAAAAAACTTTTTTGTTCACTATCCCACTATTTGTTTTGATAAAAAAAAATGTTTATGTTCTTGTTATCCAGATCATTTCATAAATATTTTTATTTCTTATTGACATAACAAACATCTTTCGCAATTTTTCTTCTTTCGTAGAAAAAGATATTTATTTAGTCACTGGTAGTGTATACCGCACAGAGACAGATGCAGTTTGTTGGATTATTTTAATTGCATTACACGAAGCAGGGGAAGGTGATGATTTACAAATGCATAACTCAGTTGAAGAATATATTTAAGAGATAAAAAGGTATGTGTGTGTGTGTGTGTGCAGAATTTATAGTACTCAAGCCATAGGCAAAAAAAATAGTTTCAAAATTTTGTAATGAAAATTTGTTTTGCTGTAAATATTCATTTGTTACTTGTATTTTTTGTAGTTTGTATTCGTCAAAATGTAAAACGCGCGTGTGTGTTTTTATATTGGATGTTTTCTGGGTTGTCTTGTGTTTAAGATGCTTACGCTTGTGCGTCTCTACAAATCATTAATACAGATTTCTTGCCATAAAGGGCTGCCTGGTTCAATGCAACATCACCATCATAAATAATGCCTTAATTGAGAAATACTGACCACTGGCCACGAATACTATACATAAAAAAATATATACAGGGTGTTGGTGAATGCCACCGACAAATTTATAGGGGTGATAGTAGGCAGCATGGAAACGATAAATCACCACAGAACATAAGGCCACAAACCACGTTTAGTTGAAGTAATTCACAAAAACAGTTATAAAGGTAAGAAAATAATCAATGAAAAGGCAATATGAAGTACCTTTTTTGACGTAAAACATGTTTACAATACGGGCAATACGTGAAAGGTCTACGTCATAAATGAAATGACAGGTGATTGTCACAGCAATTGTTCGAACACTTGAAGTTTTAACAATTCATGTGTTTACAACGACTCTTTAGAGATGTCACATTGGAAAAGAAGACACGTTCAATAGAACATAACGGCAGCAGTAACAATACGAAAACGCTCTATCGAAGTTTCTGACAAAGAACTTTTTTTTTCTCAATCGAAAGCTTTCAGTGTATACCTTTTACAAAGAAGTTTCGAGAATGTTCTGCAATCACATACTTTTTTAAACTTAGCAAGCTAATTGGATGAATATGATGTCAGATATCGTTAAAACTATAACATCAAACAGATTTTGAATCGCGCTTTCTCTCACTAGAGAATGCTAGCTATGTCATATACAAATATATAAAATTATTGTGCAATTCAGAGGGAGAAATGAATTCTCTCACTTATTTGACCTTACCTCTGTTAGTTAACTTTCTGCGTCATTTCATATGCACGTTTTATGTGTAGTTTAGTATAATATACCTGATGATTTAATTATACCTGATTCAACGTAATCAAAGGAGTCGTTGTTGAGTTTAAATAGAATTTATTGCAGTGGATAACCAGTCAAACATAGCTCTCCCCGAGAACTATATAAAAAGTAGGACAATTTTTAATTGCATTGAATAACCTACCTGTCTTTAAAAAATGCTACAAATCAAGTTAGAGTCTTAACAAATATAATGCTGATTCAGCTCAACGCAAAAATTTGATTTCACCACTAAAATTGTATTCTTTGTAAAGCAGGTAAATTAAAACACTTAAGTATCACTCAATATTCTGTATGGTTCTATCATAGAATGAATTAAATTCATTCTCTCAAGAAGGAATTAACATTGAGAATCCTGTAATGTATATTAAATGTATATATACGTATAGCCACACAATGTTAAATTCCAGAAAAACCAGGAAGTATTTTAGTGGTAACCGTTTTAGCTCTTCATCTCACTTCCTTAATAGTAGATTCATCCATCACTATTTAGCAACGTAAATGTTGAAAGGAAAATCACTTATCTATTACGCGGATAATCTCAAGAGTCAGTACTCCAAATTTAGTTGTGTTCCAGTTGTGCGTAGAAAAGTTCGATTTCTTATCACTTGGGAAATTAAACAGTCAACACAGGACTAAACACTTTTAATTCAGGAACCCTTTTGCAAATAAGGCATTAAAAACAAGTAACATCAGCTTTTCGCGGTGAACATTTACCAGGAACCGAAGACAGCAACTGTTAGAAATCTACAAACTCTTTAGAAAAGAAAATCTTTCTATTACGCGAAAGATAAATATCTGGTATAGGGCAGGAAAGAAATAATTATTTTTTTCAAGATTCATATTAATAGAGATTAGGAAAAAATGTATATAATCATTTAGATAAAACACAAATGAAGAATCGTCCCTAATGCAGATACAGTTTGATCCTAATAAAGATTAGTAGATTTTTATTTAGATCCGTAATGATACATTTAAAGTATATTTCACTACGAAAACAACAGTATTTATTTTTTAAAAAAACGTTTTGAGAAAAGTTATTAAACTGTGAAGTATAAATTTATGATTAAAATTGTTTTTGAAATAAAACTTTACATAGATTTTAATTTTTTTTAAACTTGATTTACAACAGCTTTCTGTTGATTTCAATTTTTTATTACCTTCGAGACTTTTCTGAACATAATACTTGCATCAATTTAATTTAAAATGTTTGTAACATTCATTATAATTATAGATCCCCAGATTAAATTTGATTGAAAATGTTTTGGAAACTTGTACAAAAGGTTCTATCCAGTCTGCTTCATTCAAGGGACATTGTTGAGCTCAAAAACATACTGCTGCAAGAGTAGCAGAATTTTAACCGCAATTATAATATATATTTTCATTTGCAGCTTTAAGCAATTTTTAACGCTTATATAACAGTAAACTGTTACCACGCTCTCTAACTAATAACTGCACTGTCTTTTTTTCAGCTACAGATAAATATCTTGCTTTTTCACAACTGTGGTTCATTTTCAAAAATCACGCAATAAATTTATTTTTATACATTGTTAAAATGTCTCTTTTATTTGTAGCATTGTTTTAAGCTACTAGATTTAATTCTATAATTTCTTCTGTTTCGAATCATACTAAAAAAAAAACACACACATTAAGCTTAATCTTTGAACATCAGTGTAATATATATTTCTATCGAGAAATATTCATATTCAAATAAGTATACATAAAAGTGCATTATCATTTATTGAAATTTTTCTAGAAGCATCAAACATTATTAAAACTCTGCACAAACCATAGGCTTATAACAATGAATAAATATTTGAAATTAATAAATTAACCGAGAGAGAACGAGAAGTAGACAAATTAATTGCACTGTTACATTCTAAGATAAACACTTTAAAATTCTTAAATAGTTAGAAATAGCGCAATAAATAATCTGAAACGCGTCAAGAATTTAATAGACAAGTTATTATTTTTGAAAAACATATACTATATTTATATATATTGTGATATATATAATTCGTTTAAATTATAAAATTAATATCTGTAAAGGGACAGCTGGCAAAAGGAGATAAGGCGTGAAATCATATTTATTAAAATATATTAAAAATATTTAGTTAAATTTATGATAAAACAGATCTTTATTCTGTTACAAATACAATAATCGGATTCATACTTACGGAAATATGTGATTAAAAGATTAATACGAAGATTACACACACACACACATCACAGGTTCTTTTTTCTTCCTTTTTTATGAATTCTTATATTAATAAAGCTTTCTCTCTTTTTTTCATAGATTTCATTCTACGCAAACATCTATCTGTGCATTAAAATATTTTTGTATTCTGAGAGAGGTTGACTCCTATATTAATGATCTTCAAAAAATTCTGACGTTAAAATTAAAGAATATGCAATGCACTTCTCAGTACTTTCTATTGAAAAAAATTTCATGAAACAGATAACGTTAATACAGCCTGGAATGAAATCTTAAAATCTTTACCAGTAAATACCATATGTCTTTCATCCTGTCAGTTACAGTTATGAATCACGTATTTACGAAAAATGATTACGCGGAGCATTATTTTTGAAAGTTCTTAAAAGTAAACATTCTTATATACTGCATATGCCTCATGTAAGAATTTTTAATAAGACGAAATTCTTTGGGATATTCAATTATTTTTAGAATAGTTAGGGTTCTGGTTAACATTATTATTCTAAAAACAAAGAACTAATCATAGCGAAGATCTGTACAAGTGTTATCTTTATAAAAATTTTCTCAAGAGCTTATGGAACAAAAAGTTCTTCAAGATTATCACCAGGCAACAGCGATTTGGATTATTATTTATGTACGTCAAACTTTCCCGTATTCAGAGAGCCTTACGAATGTTATTTTCACAAACTAAAACTTTGAGCAAAACTTCTGAATTTTCAAATTAAAATTTATCGAGTAAGGTTATTTTTTTAAAACACATAATACTGAGGGGGAAATAGAAAAGCCATATAAAATAAATAGTTGCACCATTTTAGCTTTTTACTTATTTTCAAAACATGTTAAAAATTCAATCTTTTTTAGATTGAAATATTTTTTTATATGTAATAAAATTATAATCTTTTCAAATTCAAAAAAAAAAAAACTGCTTCAAAAAAATTTTTATTTGTGAAATTGTATTCTAAATTAAAGTAACAAAGACAATCAAAAATTTCTCAACTAAGTTTATTTCGTTGATGAATGCATTTACTCGTATCGTGGTTGTCATCATTTTTTTCCATCTACCAGTCGAAAAATATATCCTTTGTCTATTGTAAAATAGATTCGTGTTTAATTGTTTTGAAGTAGAATTTTTGCAGTAGCAATTAATAATTTTTAATATCGAAACGAAGTATTTTCATACGAAAGTTTAACAATTAAATAATATGAACAAAAACAAATGTTCGAAAATTATTAACTTTATAAAAGAGTAAATCTGAAATAGGCAATTGCAAATCATTGATAAAATTATTGAAAGAATTTTTTCTAGGGAAAATCGTCTGCTACAGAAAACAAAATAAATGACAGTATAAATTTAATTGCATTAATATAATCCACTCGACTTCTGTCTTAAAAACTTGATTAGCATTTTTGTGGCAAAATTTCAGTTTTTTAGCAGAAGCTTTTTTTTCAATAATATATTTCTTTTCTACATATAATGATACTTCAAGATTTCCAGGTATACTATGTTAGTATGATAGAACCCTAGTTTCTCTCAACATTTCAAAAAAAAATTTCCAAAATCATAAAAATATAGAATATATATATTTTTTCTTTTAATGCATTTACACTGTATATAAGTTCTTTTTATATAAGTTTATACCATGTGAAATATATTTTGAAGAAACATTTTTGGTTTTACATTTTTTAAGACTACGCCATATTTTATCAGAACCTTTCAACTTGTATTTCTAGCCTATTTCCTTGTTAAAACACATCTTTCGCAAATTTGCTTTTCTCAATACTCTCAAAACTGAAAGATGTGTTTGGTTAGTATATGAATACTAGAATAGTATAATAAAAGCTTACTTAATATAATTTATTGAAAAGTGTATTAATATACTTCACATCTTTAACTTAGAATAAATTGTATTGATATATTCACTTGAAACGTCTAAATTCCTCTAAAACTGTTCCCAGCCTAACGCATGAATACATCACAATGCATGAAATGTCTCAAAAAAATAGAAAACATAGCATTTTTTAGTCTTATTGTGTATATATCATGTACTTATTTTATTTTAATGTATAACACTCCCAGCGTTAAAAGAATTCTCTTCTTTTAAAACTTTGAAGATGTCGAATAATGGATAACTCCTATAAATAACTCATGTTTAAAAAGAGATATAAAGTATTTCTCGATATAAAAAAACGACATATTCAGTTGATCTTTTTATGTTTGATCAACATATTGAAAGGAAGTAATACAAAGAACTAACTCTCTCTATTTCTCTTAAAAAATAATCGTACTTCTTTGAAATATGTAACCATTGCTGATTTATAGATTTCCATTATTACCATTATTATTATTTTGAATTCTTACAAAGTGAAAAATTCATTATTTTCCTTCGCGTAACGTTTTGATAAAACTTATCTTCTTTAAACTTATACACATATTCTCTACTTCAACAATTTAATATAACTATGAACTTTTTAATGAAAAATCGCAATATATTTTGAAGTTTATTTGAAGCAAAATGTTTTAAAACCTTTAAAAATTGATTAAATAAATTTTTAAAATTTTGAAATTTTAAAGAATAATGAGGCAAAACTTTAAACTCAAGGGTGACAAAAGCAAGCAGTGATTAAAAATAAAGTAGGAAATTCACCTACTAAAGTTTCTTACGTGTAGAACGTGTTACAGTATTAAATCATAATGACTTTTTTTTTATCTTCCAACTGAGATGTGTAATAATATTTAGAAACAATGTCCTTTGAAGTTTCTCCTGAAGGAATGAATCTATCAAATTTTAATTAACAGGAAGTACTTTTAGAAAAAGTATGATAGAGGTATTTTAGTCTTTAAATAATAAATCAAACATCACTTCCTATAGGAAACCTCAGTGAAGACTGTTTCTGTTTAAGTTATCACAAAAAGTAAACAAAATTTATTGGATTAAAAATGGGTAAAATTCTGTAAAAGATTCAAACAATGAGTCTATTTTGAATCAGATGTTATTTTAATTGTTTTCAACTCAGAACTTGTTTGAAATATTTGATCGTGAAAGATTTTCTTGCATGCACTAAATAAATCCCTGAAAGTAATTAGTGAATACATGCGTGTAAATTACTTGGAATTAATAGTTTCTGCTGTATAATAGCTGTTTTTTGCCTGGAACAAACCTATTTCTGATATTGTAAATTGAAAATTAAATAATTTTACGTGATTTAGTATAAATTTAAAAATTTGGAATAGCATTCTTTTTTTATTTAGATTATTTTAATTAATATATAACACTTAAAGTAAAATTTGATTCAATAAAATAATTAATTTTCAAAATGCTGGATATTATACTTATAGATTTCTAAATGGGTTTTATATGTACTCAGAATTATTACAATTCCTTCTTAGAATCAAATTAGTGTTTCTCACAAATGATTTTTAACATTCAATGTTTATTCTTCAAAATATTCTGACGCAAGGAATTCTTACAGATTCTTATACTACTAAGAGTGAAGCTTTTTTAATTCGATATATTTTGGTGTATAACACGACTTTTTGACACAAAAAATAAGATAGAAATTTAAAAGAATACAATATACATTTGATATAAAAATGATAGCTTTAAAAATAAAAAGTAAATCAGCATAAAAAATAGATTTTGGCTTATATCCAAATACTGTTTATTTCAAAGAATGACATACCTTATGAACTTTCAATAGTGATTAACATGAAAAGTTCTCCATATTTTCCTTTCGTTATATCTTCAACGCATCATTGAATTCTGTTTCATCTTCACTATCTCTGTACTCTGGTCCATAAAAAATGACAATCTTCCATTCCATCCAGGTTTTTAGATATTCTACATTTTAAATGACTTGCGAATGTTAGATTTAATTTCAATCTATGCTTTTATTATTCTCTCACAAGTACCGTAAAATCCGGCGTAAAACGCTTACTTTGAACATAAAAAATAAGATCGTAATTTACGGGTGCGCATTATACGCCGGGTATAAAAATGAGAGCTTTAAAAGTTTGCTGATTTGAGCTCATTTCGAGTCCTGGGTGTAGAAGATCTACAGGCCCCCTTTGCACAGTCTCATAGAAATTTATAACCAGAAAATCTGGTTAAGTCCAGCTTATCCTGAACGCTGGGTGCCCGCTCTCGAGCGCCCAATGGATAAACCGGCACTGAGATGAAAATTAAAAATTTAGACTTCTACACATATCGAAATACTATTTATTTAAAAAAAAACGATATTCGTTACGAACTTAACGGGTTGTAATTCCAAAAATGTAGTATTTTTTTCTAAATCCTGGTATAATACCTTGAATAAATGACTTCAAAGCATAAGAGCATTGCGTACGTATATTTCAAGTTTCATTTTAAAAAAAAAATAGATGCGCGTTATATACAGCGAATATGCCTAAAAATTAAAAATTGCATCATGAAAGTATAGGTGTGGGTTATACATCGGATTTTACTGTAATTCTAGACTCGCAAGAAGCATTTAACATTCTTTTGTACATGTTTTCTCACCTTTTAACACTTCTTTTCCTATACTTTTTCAGATTAAATTTCAATAAGTTTATCGTTGTTCAAAAGCCTTGTATAATACTTCGTATAAACGATTTCAAAGGATAAGTTTGTTCCAATGAACCAAAAAAGTGAAAAAATTCAGTTAAAAAGTAGGTGTGCGCGTAATACACCGAAATTACTTTTCCTGTTGTCTACTGATTATGCTTTAGGGGATTAGTTTCACGAAATAAACTATTTTTTTTAATTATCCATTTGCTTTAAATTGGATTAAACATTTTATTCATGTACAACATAATGATATCCATCTATTTGTGTTTATTTCCTTTTGCTTCTCTTCAAAGATATTGCAATGAATTGAATGGAATTTTAGAAATAATTCAGATAAATAACTGAGTGAAGAACAGAATTTGTGTTAATTTTTGTAATTAATTAAAAAAAGAATTTTTTGTGCTTTTTAAGGTACACAGATAGTTAAAAAAAGAAAATTTAGGAAAAAGTCCAAAATTTATCTAAATTGACAAATTTTTAGTATTTTAAAGAAGCAATGCTCCTTATGAAAAAGCAAACATTTGCAATACAGAATAATATATGTTGTATATTCCCAATACATTGAACAATGAATTACAAATAAAGTGTCAAAAATAATACTGAAATGTTAGAAAAATATAAATATATTTTTAAGACAAATTACACAATAGCAACATAAAAAAGAGGACATGTTTGGGTTATGTTAATTCCAATGAAATATGTTGTAAAAAGGATTAGAATAAATTTCCTAGAGAAAGATAAATCCCATGTATAAAAACACAGAACTCTAGACTTTCTTAATCTTGTCATAAATATAAATAATCATAACGTTTTGATTGTTCTTTGTGTGGGGAAAAAATCTTTGTTCAAACTATGATAGATCAAAGCTGAAAATTGCAACTTCTTGAGAAAGATTTCAGATGGCGTTTGTGAAAAATTGCTTTTGAATTATGAGTAGAACACAAGACAGATCATTTTTTTTTTACTTAGAAACCGGTAAGAGAAAATCTCATTATATATGTTTTGAAATATTTGTTAAAATGAGAAGATATTTTTTAGGTAACGTAATAAATAAACTTCTCCCTCCTGTGAACTTTTATTCATTTACATACTATTTTCTGTAAGTACTTCCATTTTGATAATATTTAATGAATAAACAATTTTTCTCAAATAAAGTGATTGACATACTTCGAAATAGTAATAAACTTATGTTTTATTAATTTTTTTATTTATGATTATTCATTCATGGATGGAATTTATTGCCTACGTAAATAAAAATAAAGTGAATTAAAATGAGGAAATGTCGTTTATTAGTATCATTTATTATAATCGCATTTCTAGGGAGAGATTCGTTATTTGTGACTTCTAATTAATTTTGATCGCATTTATGCACGAAAAATTTGATTCGTGAAACATAAATTGATTCGGAAATTTGCTTAAGTATGTTATTTGAAGTAGAACTGTGTGATGTGCTTTTATGAGCCTTCATTTGTAATGAGCCTAATTTAAGAACATAGAGTTAAATTAAACATATTAGTAAAAACAATTAATTATTCTATTTAAAAAGTAAAAGGATTTAAACAGAATTGACTCGTGCAGTAAGGCTTAATTTTCATTCATCCTTTAAAAAATAAACTTACTTTTTTTTTTTTACTTTTGAACTTTCGAACCCCTTTAATTTATTCTCTGTCACGTAATAAAGGTATAAATAATGATGAACCAAATTATGCATACGTTTAAGATCCTTCAAAAACTATTTAATAATTTGACATGTTTCAATACTAAACGATTTTTATATTACTATACGAAACCAGTTCTTAGTGCATTTATTTAATTATACTTTTCATTGAATGCATAATCTTTGCATAAAATTAGATCAGTTCTGAATCCTTCACTTATTCTCTTTCATATTAGGTATTTCATTCTTAATCTTGAAAACTGAGATATATCCAGGAATAAGTAAAATTAACTGTTTCATTTGATTCAACAAAAGGTTTTTATGTGTTTACTGTTTTAATATATGTTAAAATAATAAAACTCTTATTTGATCTATTTTTTATTACTGCAATTGGTTCAATTTACGTAATAATTTACCCTTGCCTTCTTAATTTAACTATATGAATAAGCTAAAAACGTCTCATTTAATTAGTATTGTATTTCTTAGTTTATAAAATTAGCTCTTTTACTATCTATTACAAATAGATGTTATAAAAAAATGTACTTATTCTTGAATAATTTATCGTCTTTAGTTTACTAATTTATCATTTGCTGTACATTTAACATCTAGAAACTTTTTTTGCTTTGTTTAATTTTACGGAAATTTCTTTGATTATTTATGTTATTAAAGTCCATTTGTTTTTGTATAAACCTTAGAAGTTTGAACAGATTTTAGGCTACAAAGTAAAAAAAAGTGAAAGAAATATTTCTTTGCCAGCAAGAAACAAACAAAAATTGAATTATGGAGCAGAAAGGTTTGCTCTACAATCAGAAGAAATAATTATAAGTAAATAAAATGCACATTATTAAACATTCACCATTACACAGAAAATGATACATACAATAAAAGTATGTATTCAATCTTTGCACTAAGATTACAGCTATATGCAAAATACATCCTAACATTTTTTGGGGGAATCCACTATTACAATGAAATTTAGAATCAAAAAGGAAAACTTCATTCTGTGTAGATGTGTCCTGCCTCGTTTACAATAGAAATGCCTTTTTTCTGCAATCAATGAAAGTTTACAAGCGAATTTATCTCTCTTAGTAGCTGATAAGGAAACTAAACTTGGAAAGCCGTGGAAAAAATTTCGATATCTTTGTTTCTGCTTCTTTAAAATTTGTTAATGTATAAAATTTACTGCACAATTCAAAGCAGCTAAAAGCAGCTAAGTTATGTATTAATGCTTGTGATTCTTGTTGCTGAAACAAACTCTTCTTCAGACATAAAGCCGAAGGAAGGCAGAATATTTAAAGGTATAACATGCATATCAAGTAAACAATTGCAATATATATGCATGATGATAAATATGAATTAATGCAGGCACTGACAAATTAAACACACTCACAAAGTTGCGCATAGTTTCACTAATTAGATTAATATATGAAAATGATTGTATGAAATCAAAAATATTTAAGAAAATTAAATTCTTCAGAAAAATAGTATATTTAATTGTAAATGAACTTTTTTAGTACTTTCTGGATAACTATAAGAAAAGTTACTTTAAATAAAAATTAATATAATGGTAACTAGTAAAAATAAAAATAGTTAAAAAATTCAGTTTTCTCTATCAAATAAAATATAATATCACACACAGTTTAGAAAACAATGTTATTCTTACTCCTCATACATACAGAAATTCACAACTATATCTAATGGGAAACAGTGAAGAATCATAAATATTGAAAACTTATAACATTTCATTGAATTTTTTCCAATATTTAAGAAAATACTATTATAAGAAAAAAAAATTTGTAATTCCTTAAGAAATATTTTATACACAAAACTCATAATTACTTATTCCCTAACGCACTGAAACCTCAATTATTTTAGAAAATATAATTCTAAAAAATTCTCTCTCATTCTCTCTCTCTCTCTCTCTAAAAGAGAGAAAGAAACCTTTAGGAAGTTTGGTTGATTCAATTAAGTTTCAACTGTACTGCTTATACTGTACATAAATAATAGTGCAGATAAGATTTCATTTGATTTGATTTTCTGTTTGGTCTCAAACACATAGTCCAAAAGGACGATACAGTTAGAGGATCAAATTATTAAATTTTTACTCACATCATCTCGTATCCTTTTTTATGATCCTAAAATATTACTTGAAAGTTAAATGCAAAGGGTATTAAATTACGAGAAAAGGAATCTTTTTCAAGAAAAAATTCAACTTGCTTCTGTAATTTTTTTTCTGGGGGTGAATTTGTAGGTATTCGACAAGCTTCATTTTCTATTATTTATATACTTATATATGCTGCTTAAAACTTTTTATAAAATATTGGAAACATTATCATCAATATATTATAACAAAAATCCTCCTAATTTTATCTGTATCTGGAATTGTTAACGGAAATTTAAAATTTTATTATGTAGTTGCTTAAGATAATATTAGTCCCCCCCCCACCCAAAGAAAGTTTATTTAAGCTCTTTTTATGTTAAAAGAAAAATGTACTATAGCTTTGATAATTTTTAAACTCTCCTATAGGTACCTCAGCACTAGAGCATAGTAAGAACAACTGATGGCTTTCTTCATTAAAATTTAACTTTTTTTAAAAAAAATTTGGAAAATGCAATAAAATATTATATTTCTTCCACTTTCATGGTTAAACAGGAATTTCCTTTTTTTTAATTACAAATTTTTAGACAACTTTTTTTTTTTTAGAATTTCCAAAATATTTGAAACTTTTTACGGTATAACTTTAAGATTTTATTTTTCAATTCAAAACAATTCTTGATAAAATAAACATCAACTTGTTATTTTATAAAAATTGCATACTCTTTCGTCAAATGTTCATCGAATTTAGGGGTAATTTTGAAACATGATTTATAACTTGAAACCATTTTCTCAGGGATCTGAGATATTTATATAGACAGGAAAAGCGTGAGATTTTTTTGTGGTAAAAAAAGAGCACAGGATGAACAGTACCAGCAGTTAAACGCCCGCTTTCACTGGATATTTCCTAATTTTGTATGAATATATATTTATTTATAAATTATTAATATCTAAATCATAGGATTAAGCGTTCGATTATGTAGAAAAAGATTCTTATGACACCCACCTCTTGATTAATAAAAGATAGGAATTCGGAATATACTTTCTGAAATTGAAGCAAAATTATCTTAAATGCACCCGTAACATCTTTAAAATGAATTTCCGCAAAACTGATTTTTAGTTTATCTCTACTCAATAAAATGAACATGATTGCCATATTTCATGTCTAAATATAATAGTTCAAAAACGGAAACCTTTTTTATCAATAAGCCCCGTAACCCACACGATTTCCGAAAGAACAGTTTATAACAGGTTTCAAATAAAAAAAAACACGCAAACCAAATTTTATTATTGTAGATCTCGTAGTTCGAAAACGGGAACTTTTTTTTTATCAATATGCCTTATTAACTACTCCACACTCCATCCTATAGGAGTCAATTTCCGTAAATTCCATTTTTAGGGGATCTCTGTTTAACTAATCAAACATTGATAGCAAATTTCTAGTTCTTGGATCTAACAATTCAGAAACAGGATTTTTTTTTGTATAACTTCCCTTAACCCCTCATGGAGGCACGTACCTGGAACGGAAGGAACGGAAATATTTATCTCTAAGGTCCCTTCAGCCCCATAACGCCCCTTGGCGGACTATTTTAGCAAAATCTTAATGGATCTTTACTCGATGGAAAGAACATAATTACAAAATTCCGGTTATGTCGTGATATTACAGTTCCTGAGATTTCGTGATGAGTAAGTCTTTTTTTTTTCCTTTATAAACTTAAATCAGGGGTGCAACCACCCGTGAGAGCTGAAGCCTACTGTGCCCATCTCAGTTTTCATGACCTTGGGCACTGAGATGCATCAGCCGATGTTCCGGAGAGATTGATAGTCAGACGTGAAGACCTCCAGTGCTTAATTCCTAAGCAAGCTTAGTACTCATTTATTGACCACTGAAGATCCCTTCAGTGAAGGTTAAGGCTGAAAGGCTGAGTCAACCTTGCCCGGCCCGGGATTAGAACTCCGGACCTGTTGCGTGGAAACGCAAAACGCTACCATTCAGGCTTCTTTCTCCTTAAAATATATAGATGAAACCTTTTTTTTTAAAGAGTTGAATTTGAAACAAAGATTGAGAAATTTTCTGTACTTTTTTGTTAACACCAAATTTCTTCCAAATTAAAGTGAAAAATCCTTTTTTTTTCAATGTTTTCAAGAATTTCAAGAAGTTTAAAAATTTTCAAGAATTATTTTTTATATAGAGGTTTAATTTTGTTACCCAGAATATTAATGTCTGATTTCTTTGTGAAAGTAATGGAAATTTATCTTTTTTCATGACATATATCGAAAACATCTGTGGGGTTACATTAAATTTACTGCAAACATCTATTTACGACTTATTGATTTAGTCCGATATTGACGTTTACACATATTTAGTTAAAAATTATAAACCATGGTATTATCATTTAATGTACAAAATTAGTTCATCATGTTTTTGTTAAGTACATAATATAATACCTTGCGAAAAAGCACAAAGTGCTTGTTTTACTCCTGATACTGGAAAATTTCAAATGCTAAAATGCACAGATTTAGTTTGCTCATAAACAGAAAGTACAATTATGCAATCTATAATTCTATAATTCGAATTAAATCATGAATTAAATTTCGGCTTCATGATACATTTTTCGATGGTATTTTCAAAAATATTTTATTAAAAATAATGGTGAATACATGTGTCATCCAATTCAGTATCGATATTTTGTGTTAAATAAGGTATTATTGATTGAATTTGTTACAAATGCGAAATCTGATAACATGTTGTGTAAATATTTTGAAGATACACTTTAGTTCAAAGAATGACGTATCAATATGTTAATATACGAGGTTAAGTCCAAAAGTAAAGGGACTTCTGCAATTTTGGTTATTAAGGTTTGGCAACAGCGCTTTCATCCAGCGCTGAATGAGAGGTAGTCGACAACTCTTCTATAAAACATGTCACTCGTCTTCCCTCATAGTTGTTGGGGTGTAGCAGACCGTTAGACATTGAAGCTCCAATAATCTACAACAAGGAGGAAGGGAGAAGAGGGATTCCCTCTTTGTTTGTGGAAGGTGCAAAACCTCCGGATATTATTCGTGGAATTCAAGCTCAGTATGGTTATAGTTGTTTATTGTGAAAGATCTACGAATGGGTAAAGCGCTAAACAGGGAAGAGGTTCTTCATGTGACGACAAAAGATTGGACAATCCATCGACCTCAACCACTGAGGACAATGTGCAAGTCGTTGATGGAAGAGTGTAGTGATGGAAAGGATGGCTAGTATCTAGGGCAGGTATCTCACCTTCCACAAACAGAACGCGAATCACTACCCTCGTTTCCACCTTGGTGCAGATCAACAGTGGAGCTGCCATGTTGAACCGATCTGCAACACTCCAATTACGACGAGTTTAGACGAGTGACACGTAGTATAGAAGTGTTGACGACTACCCCTCATTCAGCACTAAATACTAGTGATGTTGCCAAACCTAGGAAAGAGAAATTGAAAAATTCCCTTTACTTTTCAACTAACTCCCATAAATTCTACATACGTAAGATTTAATTAGCATCACACACACACATTTTGATTTTTTTTATTTAAATATCAACAAATTATTGAGAGTTTCAAAGTATAGATTTGATGTCTTAGAGCTTGAGGTAAATTTTAAATAAAGAGCCATGAATGATAGTAAAAATAAAAATACTTGGAGAGTGATAACGTGTTTTGTGTTATTAAAAGTTTATTTAAATTTTGCTGCAAAAAAAAGCTGACTTATATAATAGAATGTTTTATTTCAAAGCAGTTCATCTTAATATATATTTAAATATGTTTTTGATAATATTTTGTTTTTGAATATTATATTTAAAAAGTATTTTAATAGTATTCTAATGTTTACGCCTTTTCAACAAGGAATGCAAGTTTTGATGCTACGCGAAAAGAAATCATTTTATGAGCCATTGTATGCTTATGGATTTATTGTGTAAATATCATGTATACTGAATACGATAATAGAAATAGATTAATACTGTAACTAATAATATCTAGCTATATACTGTAACTTTAAATTCTAAATTAAGTTGTCCGTTTTGGAACATAACGTTTTGGTGCAACCTAAGTTTCTTCCTTCCAAAGTAATTTAAAAATTTTCCGCATCATTATTGCTTAGCATATTTTTACAATACCTTATGTCTTGATGGTAAATAAAATACATAGAATCACAAACGACGAGGAATACTTCTTTTTGAATGAAGGAAAACCCTATTTTTATAAATAAAATATGGTGTTTTTCCTCTTATGATGTTACTTTATACAATTCGGCTGGAAGAAGCTGCAAACAAAATATAATGATCTTTTATTAACACACGAAAATATTTTCCATAATACGATGTGCTTATTTTCTTGGCTGTAACCGACGTAGCAATGAAAGCAAGGCGTGTTGCCCACGGTTCTAATTTAATTTTGAAGCAATTATTTCTTCAAGTCAGCGTATGATCTAATAAACAATCGCTTGGTTGCCTGTGTATGGCTGTTTAGCGCCTCGCTACTGCATTAGCCGTTAATAAGTATTCCTTAGAATTAAAATAATGGAGTATTAATGTAAGTTATGTTAAACAAACTTTGGCAAGTTGACTTCGAAAATTTTTTAGAGTGTTGATATATATATATGAACAAATTTTTATGTCGGATATATAATTTAACACATTCTATTTACAATTTTAATAGAAAAGGAAATAGCTCACTCAATAAATATCTTACAACAATGTTTCATTCGATAACTTTTGATTCATTACCCTTCAGCAAGCCATTTATTTCTTACCCAAAATGTTACAAGAAGGCCATATATTTGATTGTGTGTAACTAACCACATTCCTTCATATAATGAGAAAATAGAAAAATTTTGTTTTAATTTTAAATTTTGAAGTTTTTACACCAATTTTTTATTTTACAATTGTGAGAGAAACACAAAAACTCTTTAATGTATGCTTTATGTAAGCACACTCTGTATGCTATGAAGAATTTTTCATATATTTTAGAAAAATTTTTATGTTAGTACTTCTTCAAAAGGTTGAGGTCTTTGTACGTGTCTTTTTTCTGAAGAAGGTTTGAAGTAATCAGCAGACTGTTCTGAATCTGAGTCGAAATTCAATTCATCCTTTCATTAAAAAAAGTGTTTTTGTTGCCTGAGTTATCTGTAATTTCAACAATTGCCGGTAAGAATGCAAACAGTAGAACACAAATTTTAAGGATTTAAATCCCTGACTTCATCAATGAATAACTCCCGTCTTCACCACAAAGAAAATGCGGAATTATAAGTTTTTCAGAACCATAAGCAACCTATATCACCTTTTCAAAACGCTAGCACTAAATAATATCGCATAAGAATTAAACATACATTCAAATCAAGAAAGATCGAAAATATCAGTAACCTTACAGCGTTCGGGTAAACCGGTTGTGACCAAATTTCAGTAGCTCGTACGATGTTAAGGAAAATCGGTTAAGTGGTTAAAGCAAAAGTAAAGAAATATTGATTATAAAGTAGATCACTTAATTTCAGAATAAATAGAAAATATCCTCATCAAGTATTCTTTATACATATATTTTTCTACAAAATTATGTTTATGTCATTACAATATTTGAAAATATTTATTTAAGTTATTTATCTATATTAACCATTTTTCAAATTACAAGTCGTATTTATTAAAAGCTAATTTTTCAAAGAGAAAAATTGATTTACTTTTTTTACACATTTTTATATTAATTAGTTATTTTAAGTTGCAGAAATTGTTTACATTTTACTGTTCTGTATTTCTGATGGTGGTTTTGAAGTAATTCTAAAAGTAAATGAGGAAATGACAGAATATTTATTACTTTTAGGAAAACCGGAAAAGATACATTTGTAGTTAGGGGTAAACAATGTAATTTTAAGCAAATGTGAAATGTCTCATTAGTTTTTTAATTCTAAAAGTTATATTTTAAAACTTTGATTTTATTACTCAAGCATTAGAATTTTCTAAAATTGTAACACCCCCTGTCTACCCTGAGGCCCGTCTGAAGTTGTGGAAGGAAGTGAAGGACGACTCGACATGATAATTTCTAATTATTTATTCACCACTCTAATTAACTCAAAAACAAATCAACTAATCAGATTAAATAAGATGTTTCCAAATAGAGAGCATTGGTTTTGCAAGGAGAGTCGAGAGTTCGGAGAATACTTCTAATCAAATGATCCACCTTTTATAGATCAATCTTCCATTTTAATAAATGATTTACACTGTAGCTGTGTGACCAATTGTTACTTAAATCTCTTTAATAATTTAAATACCAAAACGCGCTATCAATATGACTAATACCTGAACTGTAGATAGTCTTCCTATCTTCTAATTCTTAATATTTCAGTCTCTTGGTAACTTTAATTAAATATCAATTTTCCTCTATCTAACTATCAATCTCTTAATCTATATCACTTTCTGTATCTCTCTTCTATCTAACTAACTCTCCTTCTATCTCTCTTTATCTAATATATCTCACTCTTCTGCCTAACTAACTCTCTGGCAAGCAAACCTATACTATATATAATAGACGTAATCTGCATATTACGGTTTCTTCTTCAGAAAAGGGTTGTTGATTTCCTCAGCTCAAAGATTTCCCCAAGAGGGTTAATGGAAGGACGCGTATGGATCCGTCACAAAATTAAACTTGAATAATAAGATTTTAATAATTTGTTCACTACGCTGAAAGATATATTTCTATCAGTAATAAAGTATCATTACTCAAAAACTTTAGTCATGAATGTATTATTAATCCCTTAAACAAATGTAATACTTAAACTAAGTCAATACATTAAATTTTGAGCTAGCTCTAAATGAAACTAGTATGTGCATATTAAATAGCATTACATAATTCAATTAAACATAGATCTCATTCACAAATTAAATGGAACAAATAAATGATTAAGGTCAAAGAGTTACAGCTAAATTTGATTGATCTTTGATTGTTTCATTAAACCGGATGTACTACTCTCGATTGCTTTATAAATTTTTAAATATTTCATGTTTGTCATCGTGGTACATCGACCTGACCCTTTAAAATAATTACGAGTTTTACATTACGCTTTAAACGAGTTAATGATATTAGTTGTATTTAGCTCGAGGGAAAACAGCTATCGATAAATCTGAATTAATGCAGTCATAATTACTTCCCTTTAAAATTTTCAAGTAATTACTAAGCTTATCTAAAAATATATTTCTAAAGAATTCGGATTTAAAATAAACATGACACGCGAAATTAAAAAAATTAGTGAAAATGATAAATTAATTCTTTCAAACTTACTATTTGAATTGAAATTCGTTCATTAAAATATTAAAACTATTTCATCTTTTAATATTTTTAATCGTAGCAAATGTTTATGTTTCTTCACAAATAAATAAATCCATTTATATATAAATTTTTTATATTCATCTATAGAAAAGCTCAGTAAAAAAAGGATAAAAAAACATCCATTTTGCAGAATTTTTAAATCATTTTATCAATACATTTTTCATAATGTATTCCTTTGCTAATTGATTTTTTATAATAAATGTATTTCTTTCGTAACTTAGACTTCACGAAATTTGAATTGATATTCTACAAAATGAAACATTCTATTCTCTTTTATAGTAAAATTCCTACTCTTGCAGCAAATAGGGGATACACTGAAAACCTTACTGAAGTACTAATGATATAATCAAAATCTGAAAACAGACATTTAAAATAATAATTTCGTGACAGAATAAGCTATTATTTTGCAAAAGTGTCACGTTTAGTTACGTATATACCCTACTAAACTTTTAAAATCATTTATTTCTTGGTATTTAGATTTCCTTCCATATAGCTTTTGATCAATAAAAAAATTATCATCCTGCGACTATTTTCTGTACTGAATAAAGGAATTCATTGTAATATAAAATTGTTTCAATTAAGTATCCTAAGATCAAAACCCATTCATCTATATATAAATGGATATCTGTGTATATATGAAATCGTTTCACTCCAACGCTGTTGAACATATTAGTATGAAAATTGGCATGTTTATGTATTTTTTTATTGAGAAGGTTTTTGCGCTATCCTCTTTGTTGCAGTTCTCCACCAGGTGGCGCTACAACAAAGCAACTTTTGCACCGTTCAAACAATCGCCAAGTTGCTATCGTGGTCACCAAAAATGATACCAACTTGGCCACTTGGCCAAGAATACTATATATGTGTACAGAATGTTGGTGAAAGCAACCGACAAATTTATAGGGGTGATAGTAGGTAGCATGGAAACGTAATTCGCAAAAACAGTTATAAAGGGTAAGAAAATGAGCAATGAAAGGGCTATAAGAAGTACCTTTATTAGACGTAAAACTTGTTTACAATACGGGCAATGCGTCACAGGTCTACGTCATAAATGACCACTTTGGCCATAATGGCCACTTTGTTCTATCATTCCCGTCAGTTGAACAATAGAAAATAATCTTCTTTCATTACAGCCACCTAAATATGCCTATTCCTCATCAAGTGTTACCACAAATTTCCATTTTGCAGCAGCTAGGCGTTTTTCATAAAATTGTATACAATTTTTATTTTCTGCAATATGTTTTGGCAAAAACAGAGGAACTTTAAGTTTTAACAACTTTCTTAACTTTATAAATAATTTTACTTACAGTGCCGAAAAACATTCCTGGTTTCAATGCAAGGAATCTTTGAGTTGACAGATTTTCTTTTAGGATCAGAGACCACTTTCTTGACAGTTGCCGGAGTTCAAACAGTAACAAGATGAGATTTCGTGGTCAAGTTTTCATTTTTATTTTCAGCTAGTTTATTCCCGCCCCTTCAAATTTAATATATTATAAATACCTTTTTTTAAATGAAATAACTGAGGTTTGCACCTCACTTTATGACTTGTTGATACGAATATTTCTCCTCGGAAAGCGTAGTTATGTAATCTTCAAACAATCTGTTAATTTTGGGAGCCATTTTCAAAATAAATTTTTTATTTTACATTCCAACAAAGGAAGACATTAGCAGACGATTATTCTGAAGTTTCCAATGTTTCATCTCAAAATTATAACGAGAAAATAAATTACAAGATCGTTTCCATAAAGTGCGAGTGACATGTTGTATATATGCACATACAATTTAAAGCAAGGTGTAATACTAAATCTTACATTGCAATGAGGACAAAGATAATATCGGCTTTTTTGCATGATCTTTACAGTTTCATTTCTTCTCAGGCAAAAAAATGTCCATTGCCTTGCAAATTTTCGACTTTACTCGTAATTAATAGGAATAATATGTAATTAGAAGGGGTAACAGAGATTCTCCAGCATCCAAGTCATTCTTTATTTGAGATACAATACTCAAATATTGTGTTCAGAGATATGATAAATACATTTCATCCATAATTTTTAATTTTGATTGTAATAAAGAAGTGCACTTATTTATTACTTCTTACAACCGTATATTAGAAATATTTATGTTCTCACAGTAGCCTGGTGGTCAAGGTAGGACTCGTGACCCCAGTTTCATGAGTTCGAGCCTTAGTACCACTGAAGGCCCGCCTCTTAAAAGCAGGTGATGATACACGTGTCGTGATAATAATGATGAATGTGTCATGACTCAAGAGTCCTCATGTTGGTGTGATATTTAAGTTTGGAGCGTAAATGGCTTGCTCGAATATCGTCCTCATCACTCGACCGTGGCCTTCTTCAATACCCCTTGGGGTGCATAAATGAGTTGCATAGTACGAAATTAATAAACACTCACTGGGCATTTTTTTTTTGAAGAAGAAGAAGAAAACTTTCTGCTTTCTTTTATTTCCTGGACAATATACCCGGAGTATCTTTTTTCTCACTTTATTTAAAAATTGCCAAAAAAAGTGTTGCCAGAGGACATTTCTGTAATTTGTAATCTTATTATATTTTTAAGTTTTCTTAAGCTTTTAGAAACTAATTGTTTCATTTTACTTCAAAAAGTAGACCGTTATTTTGAAGTAATTTCGTAAGTTATTTGTGTTAACTTAATGTTGATATATTCCTCTATTTTAAGTCAACTTGAGAAGCTTTTAATACAACGAAGAATTAGTAAGGTTTATAATTTACCAACATAATCATATGAAGAGAAACTCAAGGACAAAACACGCATTTCTCATAAAGGGACTAATTAATGACCTCTGTTTATTTTACGTTTTATATACAAGAATCTCGTTAAAATAGTTGAGCAATTATTTCGAATTAAATGTCTTTTTGTTTAATTGAGTTCACTTTTACAACATAAAATGTAGAAGTAATTTTGAAAACTATTCTGTTAGCTCATAACGGTTCATAAATAATTTTGAGCAAATTGGGTGTTCATTTCGGATCATAAGGATTGAGTAAATAGTAAAATTGAAAAATATTTCTAAAAAATTAAGCCCCAAAAGTTTATTTAGTTGAAAACTTAAAAGTTTTAATTCAACAACGAAATTATACATGGTATAGAGCAGGGGTCGGCACCCTTTTAGCTTTGGCATGCCAAACCAATTTACCAATATGATTCAGTGTGCCACACAGTAGCACATTTTTGGAACAATTCGATTCCCACAATAATACATGCAAAGTTAGAGAATAGAGGTAAATAATATAGATATGTACAGTTTTATTATATATTAATTTTGCAACATTTAAAGATTTTTCTTAACATAAAATTAAACAGCATAAAATATAGTTATTTGTTCAACAAAAATTTAAAAAATTAAAATTGTACATGTATTATGTATTTTTAAACATATTTATTAAAGTAAGAAATAGACTACAGGAAATATAAGTATGTCCCTTCATTATACTTAAATAAAAAGATAAATAAAAATTTTAATGTTAACCTAGTTCTTGCACCTATCCACTTTCGTATTGCAAACTCAGGGGTATAATCTAATTCGATTTTGAGCATTCAGAAGTTAAACAATTTCTTTGCGGACTTGAAAAATTTCGAATATGAGGAAAAATTCTTTATTTTGATATGTGGAACCAAAAGTGGAAAGCAAGTACGTGCAATTTTCTGTCTTCCAGCAATTAAATCTATCCAGCAATGATATTGAGTAATTTACATAATAGCTGTTAATTTACTTTTGAGTCATTTAGATTTTTTCGTAATTTCGTAAATGTCCAATATTCTGAAGATATTTGTCAAATAAGGTACATTACACATTTCTCTTTTGCCATCCACTCAAAAATTGACAAATTTGGAGATTAGCACAGAGTGCCACTAAGAATTGTACCGCGTGTCACATGTGGCACGCGTGCCATAGGTTGCCGACCCCTGGTATAGAGCATTGCAATAAGCAATACTCAATGCAATATCTAGCTCAAAATATAATCATCAGGGGTAACTAATCAGGTCCAAACATCTTCAACGGATCAAAAAACTGTTCAGAAAGTAAAGAAAGCAAAGGTAAACTTAACTAAGTTTCGTTTGGTTTTTATATTCATTCTTCAGTAACAGTTGGTTTGTTGATGTATGGAACTTGCACAGTTTGATTGGATACCTACTTGTTTTTTTCTAAAACTGCATTAACTATTATATGAAGCAAATTTGCTCATTTTTTTCAAGAAACGTTTATTTTTACATTATATTCTTAATTTTTTTACATTTAAATTCTTTGCAATAACAAAGATACACCATATTTGGTACAGTATAGCACTCCCCAAATTCTGAAATTTACAACAAAATCTCACGTGATATACATGATATGAATACATGAAGACTTTTATCATAAAATTTTGTTTTCTTTTCTTTTACTATAAGAAATGCAAATAGATAGAAATTTATAAAAATATTTAGCCTTTAAATGTACCAAGATAAGAATTTATGATAAAAAATAAGACCAATACAACAAAAGTTATTTGATGGCAGCATATGTACATATCAGTGTTGGTGATGCAACAGCTACATTTCAACTGTCTATTCAAGAAATGTTCAACAGGCATCACTGTTCCTATTTTGGTTTGTCACAGTACAAAATTTTTTCATATTTAAATGTGAACACTATCTGTCCATTATATTAAACTTTTCGATATATATATATATATATGAAACACTTCACCAAAGTAGTTTTGCATTTTGTTAATTTATGTTTATATTTGTGTTGGATGTGAAAAATTGAGGGTTGATGCATCTTCCTTTATAATCTTATGTTGAACATTTCCACTGAACATATACACTCACAAAAAACTACTACAAATACAACAAAACACAAACAGTTTCCATGGTGATTACCAAGCAGTTCAAAACTTCCAGAACAATCTAGTTTTCATACGAAATGATGCCAACCGGAAGCATTTAACTTCTAATTTAATAATCACGCAAAGTCCTGGAGAGCTCAGGAACATTGTAGGTTAAAAAGCTCCCAAAAGAAAATTAATATGAATTGCTATGTTTTTAGATCAGCAATAATAATTGATACCACAATTGGTTGCAAAATTTGACAGAAAAATTATGAAATGCTTTATATATATATATATATGTAATATAAAATAGATATTTTTTTCGTAATTGACGTCAGAAATTTTTCTGAGAATTTTATATGGCCACTAAATGTTGAGAAAGTTTATAGTATTTGGATATTGAACTCTTCATAAATAACTAAATCATTAAGACTGAACTCTAATCAACAAATCTAGCATCATAATGTATTTTATTTATTTCATGATATAGTTTTGTTCTATCCACAGCTATTTTCCTCGCTTCTTCGACTGGAGATAAATCTTTCCTCTAAAGGATTTTGATAGGTAGTGTGCCATACATTAAATATGCTGGTGGGAATTTAGTTACGAGTGAGTGTTAAATTATATTCTTGAGTTACTTCTTTTAGCAATTTGGGCCATGGACCTTTAAGAAGATTCATTAACTTTAATCTTAACGTGTGATATGTCTACCCACCCTTCAACTTATATAGTCTCTCTATGATTGTAGTTAAAACTTTTAATTTATTATGTTAAGATATTTTTAAAATGAAAATGTAAAGATAAAAAGATAAAAAACAGTAAAAAAAAAAAAAAAAAAAAAAAAAAAAAGTTGAAATTGAATAGAGACGATGCTGACAATTGCACACATTGTCAGATTGAAGCGAAGATAAGTGGGATCAAAAGCATGAGAAAATTTGAACTAAAAGAAATATCTATTTTATACTAATATATATATATATATATATATATATAATTAGAATTCTTAGATATTTTAAAAATATTTAAATCATTAATGAAGCAATTATTTCCGATGAGTGCAGCAACCATAATTTAACAAATAGCATTGCGAACAATTAGATGATCTTTATGCCGTTCGCTTCAAACACGTTTAAATCAAACTCTGCTACCATAAAAAAAAATTTTTAAAATGAAATTGTTTTTAAATTTGTAAACATAATATAAATCCTTAATTTGATAGTCGACTGTGAGTTCCTATATAGTAAATATACATATGGGAATTTATTTTCAGTGCATTTGAAAGATAATTTATATCTCACTTAGTATTTCTCACTAACTGCATACTTCTTTCGAGTTTTTAAGCACATAAATATAATTTTATATCTCTTAATTATTCTACTTTCCTGTGTTTTTTAGTAGCTGAAATAGCCTAGTGGTCAAGGTCACAAACTAATGTCCAGATAGTCATTGAGTTCAAAGCCCTGAGCCATTGAAGATCCACCATGTGGAAGGGCTAATGTATGTAAAACCTATTGAAGCTTAAAGTCCTCCCGTTGGCGTCATGTGGAAGTTTGGAGAGTGGTGCCGTATTTGTCGTCATACTCGTCATTCGACCATGTTCAAAATTATGAGGTCCGTCGTCAATAGCCCTTATGTTGTTTCATAATATGACGTTTATAAGAACTCAGACTCAATCACTTATTCTTTTACAAAATACTTTATTTGAAATACCTGCAACTGGAAATAAAATCTTACTCAGAAACACGTGGAATATACGAATCACTTCGAATTTATAATAAATTAGAATCCAGGAGAAGAAGCCATAATCATTTACTTTTTATGTAAACTATTTGTCAAATCTTTTTTTTTTAAATTTAGTAAAATTTAATACTTTATTTCCCTTTTTAAATAAATAACATGATATAGAACTTGTTAAAATACTTGCTTGATAACAATTTTACAATTTTCGACACGAACGTATGGAATAACATAAATGTTTCAGTCATTCCTGATTTAGCTTGTGTATGTTATACGCATTTATAACAGAAACTGTTTGTGTTTGTGTGTCATGTCAGACTGCTAATTATTTAATGGTTCTGTCAATTTTTATTGTTCGTTGCTGCCTCTCATTGTTTGGTAAAAAAAATTTTCAATTTTCTATAGATACATATAAGTATATATTGCTACGAAATTTTCGGTGCCGGGTGTATATATTTTCAATGAGAAAAATGACTTTGGCGACTTACTCAATAATAAATTTTGTGTCAAAGGAGTTTCTGAAAAAAAATAACTTAAATGATTATTTCTCAAGAAGGCTCCAGAGGGTTATTATTATTTATAAGAATACGTGGATTATAATAAATCTGCGTTGAACTAAAATAGCAAATATAAGAGTATTCAGAGTTTTCGTTAAAAAAAAACATTTTGAGATTATTATAATAAGCCTAAAAGAGAGAATCCCAATGGAAACTCAGAATCCTACATAAGTTTTTTTTTTCAGAAAAATATTTTTAAAAAAAACTGTAGCTTGAAATACTTTTTATTCCTCCTCAATAGCTTGTAAAATTCTTGCGAGTTTTTTTAGGATAAATCAAAGAAAGTAAGAATAAAAAAATAAACGAAATGTTTGAAGACTTTATTCGACTTCCGTTTGGAAAACATTTCCTGATGTATAAGACAGACATTTTGTTTCCTAGCATTGTTTTCTTTATTTTTTTCAGGATTTCATGAGGCATATAAAAAGTAACTTTGGAAATAATGTTGTTTATGAAACTCAAATCTTACTCAAAAGGGCCCTTTTTATTTGCCTTTCTGAACGAATATCAGACTCTATAAAACTTATACAAACATGATATATTTTAATAAATCATCACTTATTCAATTCCCACTATTAGCTCACTCTCTAACTATATATTCTACATATCTTGTTCAAATTTTCAATCGTTAATAAAATACTTTGTATTCATCCAATCAAGTTCAAATAATTTGTTTTTAAATTTATAGTGGATGACACTTGAAGTTAATACACAGTTTCTTCAAATATTAATTTATTAATTACCAGTTAATTAAGCTAATTACCAGTTTTCGACGCCGTTAGATTCGTGTTTATTGTTGTAACAATGTAACTGTTAAAACAATGACAAAAGTTGGCGTCGAAAACCGGTATTTCAGTAAAAATAGCCAAACCAGGTGTGAATTGTTACATCAATGCAGATAAATCATGCTCTTTTTTCAATTCCTTTTAATAGTCCACTCTCTCCTTATATATATATATAAGGAGAGAGTGGACTATTATATATATATATATATCATAGACTATTATATATATATAAACACTTGTAAAATTACATAAAGATCATTTCTTTATAAATGTTAAATATGATAGTTTTGGTACTCTACTTAGGTTAGTTCTAAAATAGAATTATGTTTATCATAATGGTAATTATTATCTACAGATTAAGGGTCTACCACAAGGTGGCCCAGCTAGCAAATGTCTTGCCAATTTATATTTACATTATTTAGAAAATAGTTTCACAGACAACTTAGAATATTACCTTTTTCGTTATATAGATGATATAATCATTTTTGGCAAGCAAGACAACTTTAAACCTAATATATTAATTTTTATCCACAATATCTTAATTTAATTCAGACAAATAGTAACAATTATGAAGCAAATTTTCTTGATGTAGAAATTAAATTAAAAGATAACAAAATAGTTACTAATATTTATGATAAACGAGAATACTTTAATTTCAATATTATAAAAGTACCGCATTGGGAGAGTAATGAGCATGTTTCTATATTCAGAAATATTGTTATTAATTACACACTACGCAATAAATTTCTTGTTTCAAGTAAATCACAAAAAAAAAACGATAAACATTTTACTAAATACTGTTTAATTCAAAAATACCCAATTAATTTTATTAATGGATATTTGAATAAAGAAATTCTATATAATAAGGATTAAATTTCCATATTTTTAACTGGTTATTATTTTAGACTTATTATTCCTACTAGATAGTTTTATATACCCCATTTTTTAGTTTTAGATAAATTTACTTTTTTTAAAATTATTTTTAAATTTATTATAGCTTTTAAATTATATTATCTTAGAATCTCTAAGATAATGGTAGTATGTGTTTACAATTCTTATTTTATTATTTCTATTTTTTCATACTTTTGCTAAGTGCTACTTTTCAGCCATTGCTTTGTTTTGAATTTGTATTTGGGTCCAAAATCTGGCAATAACGTGTTTATTGTACTCAGATTTAGCGCGGGCTCGTCATTTCTGTATGCAATTTTTAGGTAAGTTACCTTTTTCTCATAATGGATTTAGATTTCCTATCCATTATTTCCAATAGATTTTTGCTCGGTATTATTAACAGAAAAGGGGACAGGTTGGCTGGCCAAAAAACATGTTCAACCCCACTTTTATATAGAGAAATTTTTTTAAGAGAAATTTTTTTGTATATAAGCTGTCCTAAGTCAGCAAGATTGATAATACTGTAGCATCCATTCTTTGATATTTTTATATTTCACTCTGTTATTTCAATTTTTCATATCTCCTTTTAAATTCTGTTGTCTGGTTATCTTGCAATTACAAATTTTTTTCAGTTTTAATCATGTTAATTCCTTTCTCTCTTGTAGAGAAATTTTGATTATATATATATATATATATATATATATATATATATATATATATCTTGTTCAAATTTTCAGCCGTTAATAAAATACATTCCATTCATCCATTAAAAGTAGGAATTGACTTAATGTTTTTATATTACTTGTTTTTCTTTCATATTAAGAAGAGATAAAACTGCAGATGTGAGTTAGTGCGGTAAGAAAATATGCAGATGTATGTTTATTAAATTATAAATAAAAAAGTATATGATAATTTGTATTAATAATTACTGTACTAAGAAACAAAAATATTCTGAATATATGTATGAAAACTACATCTACTTTCAAATAAAATATTTTCTGCAATTATTTTATTTTTATTTATAGTGCTATTTTTTTTATAAAAAATCCCCTATTATAATTCCTATTCATAAATTTTTAAATTTAAAAAAAATTTATTAAATTAGATATTTAAAAAACGTAGATGGCAACTTAAACGATAAAAAATGTACCACAATACACAATAAATAAATTTTAATCATATATGTACCAAAAAATACAATTAAAAATATTAGTATATTTACTACAGATAATGAAAATTTTAGTAATGTGATTGTCAATGGGCTTTATAGTTAATTGAAATGATTAAGAATGCAAAAAATGTTTTTCTGTAGTGAGATCGATTTGAATCCATTAATTTCTTTTTCTAAGAAATTATTTAATGATTTTGATGTGTATGGCTTAAACTGAAACTCTTTTAAATAGATTTTGTTTATTTGAAAGTAATTTATCTTTCCAAATAGATTTCAAACGTATTTATGTTTAAAAAATTTATTTGAATTAAGAATTTTATTACGTTGTTTGCATTTTTTCTTGAATTAATCGTTGTCTTCATCAGTTTTTCAATAATTGCATTTTTTGAAACTTCACACTGATTGACGAAATACATTGCGCATTTTGTTTGCACTTATCCATACTCACCAGATTTAAATACGCATACAGAACTCTAATATAAGGTTTCCTAAAACAAAATTCATTTCAGGAAATAAATGGTACATCATTCAAAAATAGGAATAAAATTATCATGAATAACGTGTATCTAAGTACATTAAACATTCCTGAAAAAGAATCAAATATTATTTCGCTTGAGATTCATTCAAAACTTTTAAAAATGTATAAATGTTAGCAAGAATGTATTACCTTTTCTTTAGAGTTTAACAATCACCAAGTCTAGTGTATTTTTATTTCTGTTTTGCTATATATAACGTATAACTAGTATGTAATACTAAATTTAAATACATTTAAAATTACTGTCAAAATATTTTCATTCTCTTTCTTTTAAAAAGAAGCTAAATGTAATTATAATATTCAAATGAGTCATATATTTTGTTTTTACAAAAATTCTGTACAAGTTAATTTTTGTAAACATCCTACCAATTATAAATGATATACAAATCAATGTATGAAAATTTCAAATTTTTTAACGTGAATGAGTATTTTTGTTACAACATGTGTTATTTCTTTCAAACTTTATTTTCTTCACTAAAATAAATGCTAAATTTTAAAAAAAATTAAATATCGTGTTGAAATTTCCAATCGTTAATAAAATACTTTTTTATCATCCACTGAAATACAAATACATTTTTTAAGCTTCTAGTGGATGACACAATTGATGTTAATACGGTTTTTTTTTCAAATATTAATTCATTAAATAAATTTATTTTTTTTAATTTGAAGATTATTCCGCGTTATTTCTGACGAAGTTAAATTTATCTGCAACAGATGGCGTGAGTAGTTTTTTCTAACGAAGTAGAAATTAACTTCAACATTTTTTTTTTATTACTTGTAAGAGATGTTTCTAAAAATTTCAAAAAGTACTTAAACATATTCTGTTTGCATATTCAACAATTCAAGATATTGCTGCTAATAAAGAAATATATTGAGAAATAAGAATATAAACACATTGCACCGAAAAAATTATATACTGTATACAAACAAACTCTCAAATTACAAATAAAGAATATAGGATTAACAAAAATAATTCTATTTGTAACTCATTTGCAGAATGAAAAACACACAATGAGAGAAAAATTGTTCTAATTTATAAACCTAAGACACATGTTTTAAAAAGTATTAATATTTAATGCATGTATTTTTTTTGAAAATGTATTTTAATATATCTCATTATACTGAAATAGTACAAGTATTATTTCAATATATCTCATTACACATGATATTATTTTCTTTAAATATTTGTTATGATGTATTTTTGTTCCAATGGTAAATTTTAAATAAAGAAAATTATGTTGTTGCACGATAACAATAATTATGTATCTTTTTTTAACTCCATGATGCATTTAAATTTCTTGAATATGGTATCGAATATATTTAAAAATAGATTATTAGCTTTGGAGTAATTCTAAACAACTGACCATCAATGATCCACAATTGCAAAATTGGTTTGACATTAATTAAAATTAATCACTAAGCTTTGAATTAAAGATACTTGTCCATTACAGTAAAAACAGTCATTTTCAAATATAAAAATATTATTTTTCACGAACTTTCATATTATTTAAAATTCTAAGGACTTACATTCTAAAGAAAATCATCAAAGTTTCACAGAAAATCCTTTCGAAAAATTCAGTGAAACATAAAAAAAAATCAACGAAAACTTCTTTTCATTTCAAATTGATAAACATCTATAAAAATATAGACTCCCATGTATCACTTAATTGTCTTTATTTACAGGTAAACAATATATGAGCTACTACCCTGTCATCCATAAAAATTCTAATAATATATTATCCATATTGATACACAGATTGGGGTTCGTGAATTTTATGCTATCAGTCCCAAAGAGCAAAACATTCCCTTAAGAGCGATGAAATATATTGTAGAAAACAATTCTTAAAATACTACGGCAGTAAAACTAACACAGTAATTTGCAGAAGGTTTTCATCCCTTTTCTAAAGCTCTGAAACAACTACAGCAACGATTCTCAAACTGTGGGGCTCGCCCCTAGGGGGGCGTGATAACCCTACGAGGGGGTGCGAATATATTGGGAAGTCGAAAACAAAAGATTATTTAAAAAATTATTAATTTAAGCAAAATAAACAATTAAAATATATTCAGACATAATAAAAAATAAAATACACAATTACACTATTATGATATACTTATTATATATCAGACTGCGCAATATATTTTATAATTAATTTAAAAACTACGTTAAGAATACTGAGTTAAGACAAAGTTTAATAATTACCAGTGACCCTAAAGTCTTGTCATACACAAAAATTAATATGTATCTTGATAGTCTGTACGGTTCATAATTGACCCCTTAAATGCTAATTAAAAACTACGTGATTCGCTCCCTAATCCCACCATTTTTTAACACGTAGAGTGATGTGGTGTATGAGGGGGGGGGTAGAAAAGAAATAAATGAGAAAATCCTCTGAAATAAATAAATTTGTTGCAAACCCTGTCAAGGTCCTTATATTGCACTCCAAAGCCTTCGGAATAGTTTTATGGATATCAGTTCTCAGAAAAGTTTGTGCTTCGGTAAGACGTATGTACACGTCCCGGGCAATTACAGCACTGGTTGAGCGAGAGACATTTATATTCACGGGTGGCAAGAAAGAGGTTAAAGTCGTATTGTAGCTTTTGCGTCAAAGTATATTATTATTGAATCTAATACATTGTTATATGCGAGAGGGGCGCGATGAAAATAATGATTGAATATTGGGACGCAAATATTGAAAGTTTGAGAAGCACTGAATTACAGTGTCTAAACATACCGGCACGTAAAGGTAAATTTTATTTACAAGCAACCACTTACTAGTGAACTATTAAGGTATCCGATTATCTGCGACAATTTTTTTTTTAAAAAATGGAGATATGGAGATTTTTTTTTTTGTGGTTTTTAGATTTGTTTAGTACCATTTTAAGAAAAATATCCTAAAATTAAGCAGAGAAAAAGAAAATATTATTAATAATGGGAAAAAATGGGTAAAAATTTACAAAAAAATAGCATAAACGCGGCCCATTCTGTACCAAAAGTTTAATAACAAATTTTAAATTTTGATGTGTTGCTAAGTTATTCATTTTTGAAATGACCTTCAGGATGAGACATTTAAATTTTTACAAAATCTAGAGCATTTTATCTTATTTATTATATGAAATTGCATAAAAAGCAGTGATTATATTCACATAAGGGATTGTAAATTTTGTAATAATACAGAAATTGATAAATTTGAAGGTTTAAACACTTCTACTTTTATACAGAACATACACAAAAAATTTCATCTAATTGTTTTGAGCAATCGCTCTGTCCCCGTTTGAGCTTTTTAAAAAAACACATTTCGAATAAAACGCATTTTATAGTATGACATATCTTGCTTAAAGTAATGGCATCTTCTTTTACTAAAACACTTGTAGTTTTATTCTAGTGAACGGAAAATAATATAAACTGGACATTTTTATAAAACTAATAAGATGGCCTCTGAAAGAAAATCATAAAAAAAATTATCAATTTTTGGCAAAATTCACAATTTTAGGGTAGTCGGATACCTTAAGCAGCAGAATTAAAACTGACCCAGTTTTGGCAAGCGACCGCGATTTATATTCTACATGGCTACCTTCCAGTTCTTTCTCGAGCAATCCACTTACGTCATAAATCATGAAAATATAGATTTCTACAAGTGATTTTTAAAAGCATCCATGTAGTCTCCAATTCGCTAAATATGGTCACTAACGTGGTCGCCAATCATAGTTGCCAAAAATAATGCCAACTTGGCTGTGTCATCCATATTTCTCCAAGTTTCCAATGAACTTGGAGAAATATGGATGGTTGCTTGGAGAAATATGCCATTTTAATGTACAGGATGGCGTTGGTTGTGAATATAAGAATTTTCTTTATTAAATAAATATAATGGAAAGTAATATAGTAACGTATTAAAAATTACAGATACAAATTATTTACACAATTTTAAGATGAAATTGGGCATTACTTATAAAAATTTCGTAATAATATTAAATTACACTCCCTTTATAATAAAATCTTATGTATTCATTTTTGTAATTTTTTAATGAAATAACTTATGCGACTGAGATTCAAACATTCTAAATTTTAAGATTCTATACTCAATAGCTCTATTTGTTCATAAACTAGTCGATTAGTTCTCAAACATTCTTCCGTTCTAAATATAATCCGACTACATTAATGCATAATTTTCTAATTAAATATTCTAATTCTAGAGTTGCGTGTACTTAGTTGCAATGGCATGACTACCAAATCAGAATTCTATAATTGATATGAATAATTATTGCTTTTCTACATCGGTTTAATTATTACTTAATGAGTCAACCTTTCATAACACAGTGGCAGTGTGCCTTGCATACTTTTAAATAGTGTATAAACGCAAGTGAGGAAGTTTGAAACTATGAAAAGAGTTCAAAACTATGAAACATAATTCATGAATTTGCTATCAAGTAACATTTTCCATAAATTTACCTTTCGATCATTTTTGATTAAAATTATCAACATTAACTTTTGGGTTAAGGATAATTATGAATATTAATCAATCCAAAATATTTAAGTTAGAATATTCTATCCAAGAGCCATTGCAGAATATACAATCACATAAGAAATTAAGCAATCGTGTTAAAGTCCCAACAGTGAGAAAATTATACATATCCTCCGGAATAATTTTACTCCAGAATGCTACAGATTACAAGATAAATAAGGTGTTGACTACTTCCGAAACCATGATTTGTAAAAAGCATATAAATGATTTTTTATATATTTAGTGTCACTTAAATCAGAATATACGTATAAAATTGTCTTAAAAAATTATAACAAGAAAAAATTGTTTAAATGCAATTATTTGGCAGAAAATTAGAAAAGTATATATTTTTAAAACATTCTACTTTTGTGAAAAAAACTTCCCCAATATGGTACTAATATTACTTTGCCTATAAATATGGATGAGACGTATGTTACGGAATTGAAGTAAGATATTTGTAATACATAATTTAAAAGTTGATTTTTTAATATTTTATTATATCGGAACAGAAAAATCATAACAAAAAACACCCGCTCCCTCTCTCTCTCTCTCTCTCTCTCTGTTATTTCAATTGATCGTAACTCTGAAAAAAGTGGAAATTTTTCAAAGCTTTAGTTCAGTCTTTGCTACATGTAGGAAAGATATTATTATTATAGAAGCCACTTTTACAAGAGGATAATGTTCTGAAAATATGTCATTTTTTTATTTTTTGTCAACTGCTTTTAAATAACTTTTGTTGTTGTTGCTTATCCACTTGGCCTAGACCACAAACTAGACCAAGTCCAAGAGACCGTGTCGCTTAACTAAATTAAAAACAACATCCTCCTCGTTCAATAATTGCCCCACAGAGGCACCAATACATGCAACGATATGGGAGGGAGAAGCCATAACCAAACAGCGGCAAGAAGCATAAATCTTCTCAGATCCATTAAATATTAAGCTCTTGATGTGACCAGTCCTAAGTCTAGATAAAGTGGTCTGAGCACCTCTAGGACAGGTGCACTGCAGGGACAATCCCGGACACTTACCGGCATACCAAGCATCTTCAGGCGGAGACCTCAAAATATTTTTGATCTTGCCCGAAAACAGGGAGTGGACCTCGGAAGCTTGTAGTTCAGAGGAAGAGGCAGTGGGAAGTTCGCTGCCCTCCCGAGCAAGCAGATCAGCAATTTCACTTCCATAAATCCCAACATGCGAGGGTATCCACTGAAAGCCTACCGAACTGAGCTGGGTCAATGCAGCTAGTTTCAAAAGTATATAATAACTTTTTTATAATAATTTCAAAATAATTTTTCTCCTAATAATATCCTTAAGACAATTTTATATGCATATTCTAATGCAACTGACACTAAATATCAAACCATTATTCAATAAAACGCTTTTTTAAAATCATGATTTCAAACACAGTCTGTCACCTAACAGCAATTTCAAATTCTAATCTCTATAGGCAATATGTTTTTTTATGATATTTTCACCTCACATGATAGAATGGTCGTGATTTGAATGAAAACATATTTCCTTTCTTAGGAAAAATTTTCAATCATTTTGATTTTTTTTTTTTTCATATCTGTTAAACAGCAAAATTCCTAATTTCACTTAACTTTATTCATTTATATTTTACGTACATTTATACAATAGTTCCATTTTATATAATTTCTATTTTAGGAATGAAAATCCTCTACTTCAGCTGTGGACAAGTAACAGCCCTCACGGACCACATGATGGAAGCTAAGGGCTTTTGTGTCCCGACAAGACATTTTAAAAAATCCGTATTGAACTGAGATTTCCTTTCTTTGCATGAACAAAGATCACAGTTTTCGTATTTTCCAATAAAACGCTTATGTCAATGCCGGCTACAACATGCTGTGACGTAGTGGTTTCTCAAAATTACTTCATTACTTGGTAGCGTAGTGTTATGCCAAAGAGCATTTCATTTATTAATTAATTTTTAAAAAATTAAATGCTTTGTTAATTATGCTAATATTTAAAGCCTTTCGCTGGAGAAAAGTTCAAAAACTGATCAATGTCCTTAGATCATCAGAGGATCGTCTTACGGATGCGGCTGTGCCCGCAACGTATTTCGCTGGTATCACCCGCGATCATTCACTCGAGTGGCTGCCTCGCAAACTCCGTCACTCCGTCTTTTAAGAGGTCATCGTAGTTCCTTTCTCTTGATCTTACGAGTGCGGCTGCGCCCACAACCTCTTTCCCGTGTGTTTGAAGAAGAAAAAAAGTTGATGAAAAAGATGATGCTGAAGATCCTTGTCACTTTTCAAACTGACCCTTTAAACCCCCTGGGTGTACTTATTTCACGCCCCCAATAATTTCTGATTGGCGAGCGTAGCGGATCTGCACTCGGCACTCCTCGTCTTCGTTCCAATTCCATTGGTTCTATGACACAATAGGCCAACACGACTGAGATCAACTACTTCGCCGTACCACATGGAGGGTCTATCAATCAACCTATCACTTTGACACTGAGGATAAGTTCCAGGATATGTTTTACCACAACAGGCAAACATCTTTTTATTGAAGTAATTCACGGACGTATGCGAAGTAACGAAATAATAGAAACTGTTCAACAGGGGTGTGTTTTCTATAACTAGCTGTGGCTGAAATACATGTGGGTGCAAGAGTGAGTGAGTGAGGGAATATTTACGTCGCCCTGTTCAGCTACACGAGGGCTTTTGGCGACGTATCTCGTAATTTTGAACCATGGTCAAGTGACGAGGTCTACACCTGAGCTGGCACTCTTCTCTTTAACGTGCATCGCTCTCATATACGGCAGGTCCTTAGCGGTACTGGGCTTGAACTCATGACATTCCTGTCATGAGTTCGAGCTACCGCGGTCACCTGGGTGCTGGAGAAGGAAGAAGCGTGGTATCAACAAAGTGGTTTTTAAGAAGGACTCAACATCTGATTTGGCCCAGGCAAGACGGAAGAGTTACGTGGTCTCTTTTTGAAGAAACCAATGTCTCATCTGGGCATTCTGCTCACCCCGAAAATCAAACTTGACAAGTATTGTCGTGAAGTGTTCGTCTAATAAGCCGACGCTGCAATGCATAGTGTATATACAATGATACGCAGTGCTTTTTTTACTGATCTGGTTAATTTCAGTCTTGTCATTCTAACAATAAATATATAAATATCCAACTTTAGTGAAACCATGAACCCCCTCGAAAAAACGTAAAACTGGTGGTGAATGTATTGTTTTTCAATAAGAATGGGTTAACCAACATTTCTTTGATTATAAAGGGAATGAGCAGTGTGTCTATTATATCATGAATTAAAAGTTGTATTTAAAGAGTATAATCTAAAATGGTATCACAAAATCAAGTATTGCGAATTTGACTACAAACTGTCCAAGCGAGTAAGTGAGAGTTATACTAACGTCGCACTATAAAGCAGCACTATGGCTTTTGGCGATGAACCTCGTAATTTGAAAACTTCCTCAGGCAGAACGAAAAATAAAAATAATGGAGTATGCAAAAAGGCTGGAAAAACAACAAATGTTATTCACAAAGTAATCCATACTTTAGAATATTACTGTAAGCTTGAAAATAGCGTTTCATGGTAGCCTAAAGCCTTGCTAAACGAATTGGGCTCTTCTTTGGAGAGATAACTTATAAAACATTGAATAGTATAAAGAAAAAGAGCATATTATGCTGAATGTGAGAGGAAAGTTTCAAAACATTTCTTTGTCATGAAAGATTATGATGCGGCGCACTAACCCAGTTAGTGACGAATTCAGAGAACAGCTGATGATTGAAGGCAAATATTTTGCTTGGTTTTTATTTACATAGAAAATGTAGACATTGAACAGTACTTATCTTTGAATCGAACTTTCATCATCACAAAAAATTTATTTGCTCTTGAATCAATAAAAGATAAAACCCCAGATTAGAGGACTAGCTGGAACATGCTAGCAATTGAGTTAATAAAAATGGCTTGTCTCGGAACAAAATAAGAGACCTTATAACAGGATATAACCTTTCAGCGGAAAGAATGTAGGTACGGTTAAGAAGTACATTACAAGCCCAAGACAAAGACAAATGATATCATTCTCTTTTCCTTTGGCATTTTGCAAAAGAAGGGTCTTTTTAAAACTGCACTGGACTTAAAACAGGCAGTAAATCAAATATTTATTGTTATGAACGCAATCAGAACAAGGATATTTAAACACTGACAATTCAAAACTTTTATTCATAATGTTGATCAGTGCACGAAGTCATAATTTTCCGCAACAGTGTGAGGTAGTTGGGCTTGGGAAATGCGACAAAAGGAGACTGCTCACTGTAGAATGAAATCCTATTATTTCTAGACACGAGGGAAATGCTTCCTGGTTTTATTTTTTTTTAAAAATAAAGTGCGAGTTGTTGAGATAGAATGTGTTGTAGGCCGCTGATTTATTTGAGAAATTTATGAACAAAATAGAACGTTGCAGAGAAAGGGGTCGTTTACACTTGAAAAGAGAAAGCCAGTTAAATCATCAAAACAAACCTAAGTTTGTTTCACGGTAATTAGATAGAAGCAATTATAGTGTATTTTTCCTTTATTAGGATAAAGGAAAAAAGAAGAGATTATAAAAAGATTTTTGGACCAGTACAAATCTGAGCCACCATTGAATTCGCTTTTTTATCACATCACTGCTGATATTAACATATCACCTAAGAAGCTTTAGTTAGAATTTATTGGCAAGCACTCTAATTACACCGTGGAAGACAGAGAGAGAGAGAGAGAGTAGAAAGACTTTTAAATATTTTGTTTCCTGAAAAATTTCCATGTATGAAAAAATTTGGGGGGAAATGTTTTCTGTATATTTGTCTATACACATTCACACAATCAGTAAATCTAGGGTGTAAATTTAATGTGTGTGTATGAGAGAGACAGAGAGAAGAATATCAACAAGCAATATTACTTCTTATATTAAAAATATATAGAAAAGGGTAATAGGGTATATTTGTCTCATTAAAATTATACTAAGATTAAATATTTTTGTTGTTACAGATAATATAAAAGTAGTACAATAAATAAATTGAATAAAACTAACACTATTTTATTTAATTTATATTTATTAATTACTAAAATGGTGCAATTTATACGTTTTCTGGAATGCAAATTTAAATAATGAATGCAATCGTTTTAAAAGGTTCAGCCCTTCTCTTCTACAAAGTGGCCCCCGAGCCAAAACAGGTATCCAATTTTTCTCTAATTAACTTTATATTTGAAATAAAATAAATCAACGTAAATGACTGCATTAAATTCAGAACCTTACTATATTTGTTTACTCAACGATTTTGAAACGCGAAACACTAATACACCATTAAATTAATTTTAAAATAAGTTTTTAAGAATATTTCTGCTTGGAGTATCCGTGAAAGGAGAATTGTACTAAATAACTATAAGTCTCTACATATTTCAGTTTGTTACATATTAAACACTTGTCTCTCTCGAAATAAATTTTCAATCTTGATGAAATAATTTACATTTTTCTAATAACTATTTAGTTTACAAACTTTCTAGTTTATTTCATACTTCATTATATAATACAAAGTGGTTCAAATGCTAATTTTCATTATTTTCAACAATTTAAATCTAAATTAAACATTCCACAAACAACTCAAACAATCATATTGGAATATATTTTACGTAAATGTCAGTTTAATTTTACAGCATAAATTTGAGCTTTGTTGAATTGAATGCGCTTTCAAAATTTTCCAAGCCTCAAAAAATAACCCATTAGTAAATTTTTATAAACATATTTTAAAAATCTACTGAAAACAAAGCGACCAGGCTTAAGAAACAAAAATCATGAATATGTATTTTCTCCTTGAACAGAAAACGTTTGATATTTAATAATAAGGCAGTTTATAAAAAAATTTAGTGAACCAGATCTAAATTATAATCTGAAAATACATTATATACAGAAGTATGAGAAGTATGGAATAGTTCAAAATATTCTCATAAAATAATCCACTTTTAGAAAGGCTCTAAGGTAAAACTGAAGTTGTTATTATATTTAATTATTTAGTTGACTATTTTATATGCTGAGATGCAGCTAAAGAATTCGTGGATGAGCTGTTTTTCGATGACAACTTTTTTTATTACATCATACGGAAAATTGGGGATAAAATAAATGTACATCCATTTTTTCACTTTTTATATTGAAATAAACAAGCACACACTTTATAATTAGAAACCATTGACTACATTTAAAATATAATAGAAACAATTTAGCTTACAAACATTGTAGATTACAAACTGTAAAGGAAAGTATCGGGGGGGTATGATTTCATGAAATAAAATAACAAAGGCTTATGTTACCAGTGTAATATGAGTTGGTAATATAACAGGGGGAAGTATTTATTTAAAGATACTTTTATTGCTCAACAACAAGAAAGGTTATGTGCCTTAAAGGTGAAATTCAAATCGAAAAGAAAGAAATTCAGACTGTAATTCATAGTTGGAAGCTTTGTGAGGAGGTTTCAAAAGAAGACAATATGACTGTATTTGAATTAAAATAAATACTTGTGCATGGAAAATAAAGCATCTATTAAAATAAAATTCACAATGCATCTTATAACAAAAAAGGGCTTATATTTTGCCTCTTACACGGGTTTTATCCTTACCTCATTAAATCTTATATAAAACATCTTCTCTAAACTAATATAAAAATAGGTTATATTTTCAAAAGACAATGGTATTATTCTCAGTTCTAGAACAGTTTTTATTTTAAATTTATGCTATAGGCGAATGTGTTTTATCATATTTCTGTAAAAATGAATAATTCGTAATCGTCAAATGAATTTTCTGAGTATAGAATATTATTTCTTAACATTCAAACAAACCGTGGTTGGTTAAAAATTCCCCAGTATAATTGTATGTGAGGAATTTAGTGGTCCATTTTAGGGAATAATGCAATATTTATGTAAATGTATTATGCTTCTTTCGGGATTATTTAGTAATATTATGCGGAAACTATTAAAGACTAGACTTGAGTTATTTCATTTAAATACTTTAAAATGTAATTTAATCTTTAGCATATTTTTATAAAATTTTTAAAAAATGGTTTCATTAATTATTTATTAATCAGAAAATGACGGCAAAACTTCTTACAACAAAAAAATCTGAGACTTATACATTCGAACAAAATCATAGGGGAAAAGACATACAATAAAAATATTACAGTAAATGAATGATTAAAACAATTAATTGCTATAAGAATCGCCAGAGTAATTTAAGAAGACTAAATGATCATTAATTCAAAATCAATAAAATTTAATAAAACTATATGAGAAAGAAATAATGTTCTGTGTTACTTTTGGTAAACCTGGAAAAACCTCATCCATCATCCCACAATGATCGTTCATAAGTTAACTCTATTACATTTCATTGAAGTTCTGAGCAAGCAGAGATTTCATCCACGTATACGCTGAAATCTTACCCCATATCAATATTTATGCAGGAATGATTGTTTGGATCGTATTTTAGTTGACTGCAGTGTTTGATCCGTGAACAACGCATCGAAAGATGAACCAAAGTAAATAGAGAACTTTACTTTATGAATGAAACATATCTTGTTCTCTTTCTCAAAACTCTTGAAACTACTACTGCAAATAAATGGAAGCATTAACTCTTGGGACAAAATATTACATTCTCAAAATTTCTCTCTCTGGATGCCATGTTTTGTAAATAGTTAATTTAGGATTTCAAGTGTTTTTTTTATATTTTCGAGTAGATTACTAAAATAACTAAGATTCGCTTGTATAAAATCTTGTTTTAAAAATTAATGTAATGGCATTTGTATTAGTAATCTAAATTCGTGTGCAGAACACTATGTCAACGAGGCTAATTGAAATTAAAAGATACAGAATAACATTGATTGCTTTTTTTTTCAGTATTATTATAGAAACTACCCATTTGTGTTCTTTGTATGCGTATCATGTCTCAATAAAATACTCAAGATTATTATTGATTAATAACTGTTTAAGCAAAAATATTTAATTTTTCGTGATTATACTTTCTATACAGTTATACAATTAGTTTTATAAAATAAAAAACTGGTTTACTCATATTTCCATAAAAAATAGAATTATATGAAGAAAGCAAATAGGAAAATTCTTCTTACATGAGGAATTAAAACTAGTTCATTAGCTGTTCCTTTTTTTTTAAAAAGTCAACATTTTTTCAATTATACTACTCACAGCTCATTTATTTATTCCCATATCGTATTTGGTAATTCAATACTAAATTTACTTAATGGGTGGGTTTCATGTTCTCTTCGTGTGAAAGTACGGAGAGAATTAGGAACCCCCTATCTGCCCTCCAATGTCCAAGAATTCGACCATTACGATAGCGGAGGCTTGATGGTCTGGGCAGGCTTCATGCTGGATGGTTGCAATCACCTCTATGTCGCCGAAAAATGCTGGATGCTGAGAGGGATTTGAGCCCCTGTTTGCCTTTTCACGGGTGCTCTTGAACCTGATTTTATTTTAATGGATGACAACGCGAGGCACATAGATGAATGGTCGATGAATTTCTGGAGAGTGTGAATATTCGTCGAATGGATTGACCAATTAGATCTCCAGAACACATCCTTGTAGAACATTTTTGGGACGCTCTGGGGAGGGCAATTACGACTCGCAACTCTCCTTCAAGAATCATCCAAGGCATGAAAACAGAGTTGCTGATCGGACGAGATTAATCGTTACAGAAACTCCTGAATTCTTTCTTCCCGGTATAAAATCATGATGTGAGGACTGTTTATCTGAAAGTGGGGACCATACCCTCCTCCCCATTAGCTAATTTTTCTTTATATTCGGCAACTGCTGTTTCATATCTTCCGACTTCAATGAGTGTTACGCACGATCATGTGTGTATATTTTAACTGTTGAATGGTTATTTTTTGCATTGTATCGGCCCTTTATACATATTAAATTTCATCAAAACCTGTCCAGTAATTCTTCAGGTAATCAACAACATCTAAACATATTTCTTAATTTTGAATACTGGTATAAGTTTATGTATCCAAAAAAATATTTTCACAGAAGTCACAAATCATTCATAAATGAAATAGTAGTAAGACATTGCAGTGTTATTTTAAATAAATCTTACCTTCTTCAATTTAGCAAATAATCTGCTCTCCAATTTTAAACAAACAAAGAATTATCATAGACATGCTCTCAATACTTCAAAAAGGGACACTCAGAAGCTCCTAATTGTATTATTTTGTGTTAAAAAAGCTGTCTAGTATTCTAAAGATCTTTTGAATGTACCACTTCTTTGTTTCTGTTAATACTAATTATAATGCACATGCAGCATTCAGTCAGGTGAACAATCTTATTGTACTAGTTAGCGGAACTAAACTTGTAAAGAAATGCATACAAGTCCAAAATATATCCATCGTATACTTAAAGAATAGGTTATATATATAAGGGGCAAATAATTGTTTTTTATAATAATATCTAATTACTAAAATTCAGTTTCTCAGTTTGTATACAATTTTGTAAAAATGTGTATCCCATACAAAATTTTATTTCAACTTACGAAAAAGATTTCTTTTTACCAGCTGCGCTTGACATTGCTTCATATTTCAGACTTTCCTTTTTATCGATCCTAAAGTACTTTGATTCTAGAATACTTTTTTTCATTTTAGGTTAAATGAACTTTTAGTACCCACTTTTAAAACAAGAAAAGGTTTTAGATGAAGAATAATGAAAAGTTGGAATTCTAGAAAACGATTTCTCTATACTCGTAATTCCATTTTTCTTCTTCAAATTCTGTCACAGTTGAAAAATGAAGGTAAAAGGTAGAATTCGGGTATCAAAACCGACTGTAGATTTTTTTTTTTTCAAATACTCGTTTCTTTTATGGACACAAAATAATTTATGATTTTTGTATTTCATGAAATTTGCTTGATATACATAATGCCAAAGTTAATAAAGCCATTTCATGTTCAAAGGTAGATTAAGAACATCTCCTACATTTTTAAGCAAATAGAAACAATATTTGCATATAAATACTAAGAGCATCTGTCTGATAAAGAGGGGTGAGGTGTAGTGGTCAAGGTATCTACCTTTTGGTTCGAAATGTAGTGTCACTGAAGAAGATACGCCGTTTAGAAAGGCTGATACATGTTACATCCGTCCAGGGTCAAAGTGCCCCTGTTGGTGTGGTGTGTAACTTTGGAGAGGAGATATCAGCTCATGTATTACCTTCGTCACTTGATTATCGTTCAAATTCACGAGAGCCGTTGCTAGTAGCTTACCTCTAGTGTTGGTTTTCAGTGCGATTTTAATTAAAATTGTTTTCTCACTCGCTGATTCAGATGTGAATATCTAAATACTAAATGTAAGCATTTGTTAACTCTTCAACTGTTGATTAAAAGTTATGCAATTCGCTCCCTAGTGTTACCGATTTTTACACAGGAGACCCTATGCGGTGTACTGGGGGAGAAAAGAAAGATTCAAATAAGCAAATATTTCTCAGAAATAAGTAAGTCCTTCGCAAACACTGTCAATGTTATTTTACTGCAAAGTTTTACTGATAGGAACTCAAAGAACAGCATCGTATTCTGTATCGTATATATTCGGACGTATATATTGGAAGGATGGATATATACATCCGGAACACATAAAGCTTGGGTTGAGCAAGATGGATATATACACTGGTGGCACTTAAGGGTTTAATAATATGCATTCATAATACAAGTTATACTGCTTGCAAAATGCTCCGAAATTCAAGTGTTTTCAAAAACTATCCATTTCATAGTTCAAAAGTGTGGTGGTGGATGTCCCAGAAATGTGATTTTACTTTCATTTTACAAGAATTAAGTGAAAGAGTCAAAACTAAAAATTCAGATAAATATACCTGTAATTCAAATGTGATGATCCTATGTTATGGAGTTTCATTATCATGTTACACAGACCCAATTCAACATTATGAATGTAGAGCTTGAATTAGTAAATTCCATCATAAATTCCAATTTGAGTCTTTCTCGAACGATATTCTGAAGTTTTATTGGCATTATTTCTCATTTCTTCTCTGTTAAATAGAAGCACGGGTATTTGGCGGTACATTTTGGGAAATTCTGAATAGAAAATGGCACTAGGTACTACTGTAAATATTATTTCTCTTGATGAGTATTTTCTCCTCTCGTTTATCATTAAAACGATTAATAAACAACCTGTATAAGTATACAAAACAAAAACATTTGTCAGATAATTACATGATTATCGAAATTGAAAAACATATACTGAAAATTTTTACTAGCATTTCTATATATTCTAACATCAACACATGATGGAATAATTTTTTTATTTCTATACTTTTAATTTCACTGTTATTTAGTGATATAAAAGGTCTAGATACAAAGTAAGATTTAAAAGTTCAGGGACTGAGTTTATAATGAGAAACATTTTTGCAGTACAGCATATGATAACGTTTCTGTGTTACTGCATTCTTCCCTCTTTTTAAAAGTGATTTGTCCTAAATCAAGTGGTCGATAGCTCTCCACAGAGTCGTATTTTGTAAGCGGATGCATTTAGAAACCGGCGATTGAATAAAATGTAGACCAGAAAAGGAATATCTAATTTTATAGAGTGCTACGAAGACTAACAAAATGTTGAAGCATATGTAAGGCTGTGATATACTGTTGCGAACGAAAGATTTTGAGAAGTATCGACGTTTCAGGGAAGCCAGGGAAAGTGTCGAAGACCACTAGGTCGTCTGCGACTCTTGACGTCCGCAGACATCCCGCACCGCTAAAAAAACATTGAAAAGATTTCTGAAGCGGAACGAAAGAACAGGCTTCAAACAACGACTAGGAGGGGGGAAACGGTTTGGCCACATCCTCCTTACTGCCCTGATCTCGCCCCCTGTGACTTCAGAAATTTCCAGACCTAGCACGTCGCTTTTAGGGTCATCGATTCCAGTCTGCAGATGAAATTTAAAGTGGATCGCTGGATGAAATAAAGGATATAGCTAAAAATGTATTCCAGAAATGTTTCAACAAAAGTGTGTTGTTGCTCAAGGGTATTATTTTAAAGTAGAATGCATTTCAGCAATTTATTAGGTAATATTTTTTGAGTTATAGACTCAATCCAGGAATTTTTTAGTCCTACCTCGATTTTTTTTATAAATAAATCTACACTGAGAAGTAATCAATAGCATATTTTCTCAATCCAAATTGAGCTTTGTAAAATCATTGTAAGTCGCTTGTTTTCTGCGTTTATGCCATCTTGAAAAATTATTCTGATATACTGAAGATTTCCATGTACATATACTGTATTTATTCGAATCTAATCCACCATTGATTCTAAGCTGCACCCCTAATTCTCAACATATTTTTGTGAAAAAGGAAAAATTGTGTAAAATAAATTTTTAACATCCAACTCTACGAAATTTAAATTTAAAATAAGAACTAAAAAGAAGTATGAGAATAATTAGTTATTTTACCAATATTATCAACCTTTAAATACATACATGAAACTGTTATTTATCTAATTGTCCCATCCAGCGATTTTTTTCCTTCGATTCTAAGTCGCACATGATTTTCAGTAGCACTAACATTGGGGGGAAAGTGCGGCTTAGATTCGAGTAAATATGGTGATTAAAAAAAAGTGTGTGCAATTGAATTAGTTAAGTAAATCATCTTAAAAGATACAGCTTACTGACTATTTTTATCCTCAAAAACTACTGGAAATTATGAGAAGAAAAGTTACGAAATAAACATTTATTTTGAAAACCACTCATAAAAATATGTATAAAAGGAAAAATCTATTTTTCATATTTAATTAACAATATTTTTTGAAAAAATATTTCCCTTATTTTTATTCCAGCATTATCTGTCAAGTTTCTTAAAATTATATAATCATTTTTGCCAAAACTAAACTGGAAAAATTAATAACCCAGTAAACGTTTCATAAAACTGCTAGATTTTTTCGAAAAAAATGTAATATGTTGTACAAATTTAATAAACTACTGATACAGTCGACTCTCAATAGTTCGAAGTTGGAGGGACCAATGAAAAACTTCGAGGGTAGAAGGAAACTTCGAGGAATGAAAATCAAGAGGGTAGAAAAAAGATTCCCAAAATACACGAAGAGGAATTTTTTTCTAACACATTTAAATTTTAAAATAGATAATAAACAACAATTGTGTACTTAAGTATAAAATTATTTTAAAGTAGGTTTAAAAAGTTTACATTATACAGTATAAATATTATACAGAGAAGTTACTACATTTATATATTAAAAGCAATTATGTAAAATTATACGTACTGTACATGACTAATCTTCTTTGATGAAAAATTTGTTATAATTATTTTATTTGTTGTTGTTTTATGGCATTTAATCTAACTTTGTTAATAGATTTTTCTAGAATAAATGAAGCTTGTAAAACGTCAGCGTCAACACGATTTTGATAGAAAAATTTGCTTAGTTTGTTTAGAGAGAGAGAGAGACACACACGACACACACACACACTTTAGCTTCTGTCAGAGGTATCGGAATCAACTCCTCCGATTCGTCTTCATCACTTTCTGTGTAATTTCTGTCCAAAGCCACAATTTTCACTTTTTCAGGGGAGACACACAGAGACAACAAAACTTGTAAGCTCCAACTTGTTTCCTACAGGACTGTACATGCTAGAGAGTGTTCGAATTGTCGAGAGTTTTATAAGATAACTTAGAATTATAGCGTGTTGTAGTCTGGCAAGCCACAGATTTTACTTCGAAATATTGAGTGTACTAAAATGTATTGTTTTAGTTCGAAATATTAGGAGTTTTTCTAGAGACCAAGCATATACTTCGAATTAGTAAGAGGTTCGTATTATTGAAGGTTTGAATTAGCGAGAGTCGACTGTATATAAAAAGTATTTTGTTTTATTTTCATTTGTAATGGCTTTAAGAAGCATAGTATACAACAGTAGCACCCACAAAAAATTTTCAAGGAGGGGGGGGGGGTCCATGGTCGAAAGTCCCCCAACTCAAATCATACCTCAAGACAACAATTGATTCTTCTGATTTTGTCGATTTTGTTAACAAAACAAAGTAAAAAATAAATTATTAAACTAATAATTAACATTAATTAATAAAATAAATTGATAATTACAATTACTCAATAAAGTTTTTCGTTATGTATATATAAGATTACCATCAATCGAAAAATACTCAAGGGCTTTGGGGGGTGGGGAGTGTCCGGACCTCTAGGACCCCCCCCCCCTTGTGCGTGAAACCGGTATACAGTAATTTACCTAATCAGACACACCTCAGAAAAATGTTTTACGAAAGGATAAAGCTGTTTATAACGAAAATTAAGTAACCGACTTTGCAAAAACTGGCTGCTTTTTTTAAAGAAATACGTAATGTCTTCTGTAATTCATCCCTGAATGGGTCTACTTGAGGGATTTTACAGACTAGGCCGAGTTATTCGGACACTGCTGGTTATCTCTTATATGAGCTAAATTTTCGACAAAAATAATGCACTAAAGGGAAATAATAACAAATATCTTAGATAAACCTCACAAAATTATAAATATTGAGCAAAATCTGATACATATTAATAATATTAAACACTTTTTTATATAAAAGTTATCCAAAGTTTTAAAAAAAAATAAGTGATACATATTTTGTACCACGACGCTTTAAGCAGCATGATAGTTCTGGAAACATGATTTCTTACTTCACTAGGCACAATTAAGCTTTGCAGACACGACACATTTATTGTTTTATTGGAAAATAAATAAATGAACTTCATCTTATACTGTTATTCATACTATGTATTAAAACATTTTCACAGTTTTTTTCTTATCTTATGTTGTAAGTTTTATTTTAGTTTAGAGTCCAAATTTACCTAATATTTTTAATTTTAAATATTCTATTTTATGCATTATTTTATTTTAATTAATTTTTATTTAGTCAGCATATATGATAAATGTATTAGTTGTATTCATTTTTTCCTGAAAACGAGCTATAACTCATTCAGGACATTTGTGTATTTTTATATGTACAATTATTTACTAAATATTATTATTATTTCGAAAAATGTAACCTAAACAAAATGGACCAATAAACATGTCCATTATTGTGAAAAAATATTCGGGATGTATTTTGTATTTGTAAAGAAGATGACCTTCAATAGCGTTGTGGTACATTTTTTGGACTCTCATATTTTCATACTAGCAATGCACATGCGAAGTACTAATTACTGTAATATTGACTTGTTTAGTTAGTAATATTACTTGTTATAATATGTACTTATTTGGTTTGTATCAAATATCACAAGAATCACTTTCATCTAAACTTAAAAATACACGACCCAGGCACTTCCAAAAAAATACCACTCAATAGTCTCAAACACAGCTGATCAAAGAATGAACTACTGCATAAACCCATTGTATACAATGAGCTTCTGCCATCTGTTGGAAACTTGAATAATTGCTAGGAGTTGCCCTCTGTGGTGGTTCAGAGAATGTACCATCTAGCATCAATTTCTAAGGCATTCAAACAAGTGGTATTTTCAATGTACCGCCACACAATAAACGAATAAGAATTAGTGGTACAACATATGTACCACCAAGCATAAAAGATTTATAGAGTGTAGAGTTTTTGGGACTCTACTGTGTATTAAGCTGTAGAATTAAAAATACCAAGAGCTACTTTGGGTACTTTTCAAAATACAAATTTATTTATTGCATTTGCTTTTTCATTGTATTCAACATACATAAATATTCATACAATAGGGTAAAATTGTTTGCCCAACTCTCCTTAAAAACTTCCAATTATCTTTAAAAAATGCAGAAGTAGCAATGGTTTATACATGCTAAATCCAAAATAAATCAAGTTCAAAAAGAAATTAATGCAAATCTATTTAGTGATTGCCATCAAACAATATATTTTCCTTAGTTTTCATGTTACAAACGACTAATTGATACAAAAAGCAACAAGGCAACAATTTCCATTTAAATGATTGGTGATAAATAAATTTTGAGGGAAATTGAAATTATGGTAATTCAAAAGAATTCACTATCGCTTTTAAACAAGCTTTTCAGCATGTTTAATTCATTAGATTCTCTTTTACCAGTCTTTTCTCCTAGTGCTTTCAATTCATCGCATATAAGCAAACAGAATTAGCTATTTTAATTAGTTAAGTGAACATAATTCAATTGATTGCCTCGTTTTGTGTTATTATTGCTAAATTTTACTCTCTTCTATTTCATTGTTAACAAAAGATATTTTACTTACAAAAGTAATTTTTCATTCATTTGCAATATGTATATGACTTTTAAATACATGTTTATTAGCAATTAGCAGAATGAATTGATTTGCATGATTAGTTTTTTATGGCAATACACCGATACAAATTAGTTCACAGTCATTGCTCTACTGAAAAGGACTTTCATTTGTTCGTTTTCCTTGAAAGTAAAATTGTTGAGATTACAAATTTTTAAAAATACTTCATTATAAGCTATTTAAAAATTAAATATTTTAATACTCCGAGTTACAGTAAAATAAAAATACTTTTAGATCCAAATAAAATCATGAATTTAATTCTACAGTCATCAGAATAAAATAAAAATCGAAACTATTAAAATTCATTGCTGAAATTTTGTTTTATGAATAATCTTTATATAAAGCATAATAAATTATTTATATTAATTTGAAAAACATTGACTAATGTAAAAAATAATTAGTATTATCCAAAACATTTTCTTGAAAAATAAAAAGTCTTTATTTATTCGGCTAATTTACTGTTTATTTTATATTTATATGTCGTATTATTTCACTACATCTAATATTATCGTAATTAAAAACATGTTGCGCTCCTCTGTTTACATCTCAAGAAAGTAATTTATTTTTATATTAATCTAATATTTTCTTAATTATAATAAATAATCCATTTTAAAGCATTTTATAGGACCCGTGAAATTTATCTTAAAATAAAAACCAATATTTCATTTGCTAAAATTTAAATTAAATTATATTTATTTTGAAGAAAAAAAGTATAAAATTGTTGTACAGTGAGTATTTTTAGATGAAAAGACAGGAAAGTATTTTGCGGCAAACAGTTTACAAAACTCACAGTGATAGTGCCTTGCGTATCACATTTCTTTTATTTGTATTACGTAAATGCAGGGGAAGAATCCATTGGTGACAGACTCAAAAACAAGGGAACTTGAGTTATTATGGATAAAGTGAAATGATAATCTCTGATTAATCATGATGAAATTAACAGAGCTATTCTCCTCGCTTCATAATTTGGAGAGAAGGTGTAACACGTTAACATTTTAATTGTCACCCCCGAGATTGTCCCGGTCAGGGTACTAGTGCTCCAATATGTCCCTCCTGTGAGTATTATACAAGGTAATTTTTTTTAAGTGCATGTTATTTTTATACCCGAATACATATCAGGAGAAGTTCATTTCGGTCTCAATTACAAAATAGTCAAATTATAGCTTTTCTCAGAGGTAAGAGTTTGGCTACAAGGAGGAAAGATAAGAAAGTTGAGGGCTTGATGAATAATATTATGATAATTCCATAATTAAACTCAAAAACTAAAAAATAAAGATATACCAAAGGAAGGTTGCTTTTAACTACAAACTACCTATATGGGTGATCTAGATTGCTGTGATCAGGGAATATCCTTTCATCTGTTCTTTTTACGTTCTAGAACTTCTCAATTTTTTGTGGATCCACACCTATTATAAATCGACGACAACATAATGTTACACCGTTCTGATTTTATAGATGAATAACTTGAATATAAAGGTATCAAAAATATGCAGTAATCAGCAAAATTCCAAGACTTAATTCCGTTTCAATATACATAGGTTTTTCTTAAAGGAAAGATTTAATTCCTTCAATTTCCAAAAAGAGACATTGTTGATCTCAAAACTATTCTGCTGTATGAATGGCTAAATTAATCACAACGATAGAGTCAAAAAATCGCACGTAGTATGAAACGGCTGTGTGATACTTGTACTGCAGGCAAGATGTGATCAAACACTCCCTTCTAGCTTCAATACTATTTTACTTTGACTGACTTGCAAGCATCTTGTTCATTCTTCATTCCATGTTATTTGCTTAAAGGAAGCAATACATTTATAAGTTAAATGTTACATTCAATAGAAATAGTTTTGAAGAAAAGTATGCAAAATATGCTTTCTCTTCAAATCTTATCTAAAAAAAAATTAAACATTTTAATTAACGTTGGGACACACATACACAAACATACATGCATATACAAATATATATATATATATATATATATATTTGTTACTATCTTGACTGGTTATACTTAGGTTTATAGCTATTTGTATATATTTATGGGTTATATATGTGGAGTGTGCTGCGTTGGCTTACTCAAACGCACCACTTGAATAAAAGAATATCCGTTTGTTTTGATGATTGAAGAGAGGTATGAAACAGGTTCAATGATATATCTACAATTGCATTTTTCAATTGTTGGAGAGTTAATCAACACACAAGCAGCTAACATGTGATTGAGGAATAACTGGTCGCTTACTCGCGATCAGATAATTGTCTCTCTTTGAGAGCCTCAGTCAGACGGCTCTCCTACGCGAGAGTTTCCGGACTAACTCCTTTCTTTGTGACTGCAGGGGTATTAGGAACGAAGGTGCTGCTTTCTGGTTTCTGGTGGAGAACTGAGGAATTGATTCCCATTTATATATATATATATATATATATATATGTAAGGAGGATAATTAAATTAGATCTAAAATTAAATCGCTAGCCACTTCTAACTTTTATTTTCACGTTACATCTTCAAGTATTAAATTTATTACCCAGTTCGGGAATAGATAACACATGGCTTTAAAAGATCTTTCCGCTCCTACCATTAATTTTTATTATCTAATATGTCACACTTAAATTCTCAAGTATATCTCTTCAATAAGGAATGTACTTGAACAGACATATGGCTTCTGAAGGGGCCGCGGAATCTTGATTTTTAACACGTGTCCGTCTCTCTCTCTCTCTCTCTCTCTCTCTTATAAACAGATTACAAAATGATTTCATGGAATAAAGAAGGTTAAAATCAAATGTCTTGATGTTCACTCGATAAACACGATATATATATAGTGAGAGAGAGAAAGATATATAATATATATAATAGATAGATAGATATGAAGGACTCAAGGGAGGGCAGCACTTAAGGCGCTCTGACACGTGACTGAGAGCGCTTTAATGAGATGCGTACGGAGACCCACAGACCGAGAAGGCAAACGACGAGAGACAAAACGAACGGACAGAGTGAGAGTAGAACGAATGAGGCACACAAAAAGAAACGGCGTAAAAGAATACTTAAGAAGGACTTTAGCAACCATGCGCGATTATATGTTTAACTAGAAAAGATTTTTTTTTTTTGTATAATCAACTTTTTGTTGTTACTGTTAGAATAAACAGTGTTGTTTGTTAGCTCTTAGTCTTTACGGGATAACAAAATAAACTAATTACAAACTAAATATAGCAAACACACAAACATATATACAAGAGAGAGCACACACATATTTTAATTTTTTATCCTTTATTAATACCTTTTTTTTTCTAATGGGGCTGCACATTGGTATTTAAGCCTTTGCAGACCTAGTACATTCACCAGGAGCTGGTACCACTTTTTAAAGCGTCACCGTATAGGCAATACCAATTACCGCAATTAATTTTGACTCCCAGTTTTCTCCCAATAGGGAGACACCTGAGTTCTTGATGATATGAACCTGTACTTGGATTTCATTTTGCCGAAAACATCCAAGCCAAACAGACACTCTAGGGATCTGTTACACGTTGTATAATCATACGACATAGACGCTGTCGATTTTCTGCATCATGAAAATCCACCGACTTGGGGCGGGATCGAACCCACAACCTTGGGTGCAGAAACCCAGCGACAAACCAAGCACGCCACCCAGTGAGCTTTATTACTACCGTAGAAGTTCTTATGTTCACTAATACTGTAATTCTGAATCTTCTCATCCATAAGATATCATTATCCAATGCTTATAAAGCATTAAAAATGTGGAGTCTCTACGTTAAAAGAAATCATTAATACATAAAATATGCTTTGTGCTTTCGATATTTTTCCAAAAATTAAATCTTTAAGTTAAAAACCTACATGTCTATCTCTAAAATGTTTGGTCTTACTTTGGGAGAAACGTTTCATTCAAAAAAACATAAAAATCGATCTATATATTGTTTGTCACAGTTGCATCGATTTCCTTTTTTCATTTTGGGAACAAGTTTCTGCATAGAAGAAAAAAAAGAAGGAATAAAATTTTCAGTTTTATCAAGCATTCATTTTTAATATAATGCTTTTAAGAAAGAAAAACTTTAACAGGAAAGTAAATGAAAAAAAAGACAAAAAGAGAAAGCTAAAGGACACGAGACGGTTATATTGAAAGAAGAAAATCTATTTCTTTGCAGAGATGAAACAAACCAGTAAAATTCCACTGTCTGGCACAATTCAACTCAAACTGTATCTCTTCGATTGAAACGTATCCGGTTGCATTTCTTTTGAAATAAAAAAGAAAATACAAAATCAACTCTAATACTCTTTTTCTTTCTTTCTTTTTTTTTCCAGTAGAAAGATTAGCATTTCTTTTTTAGAATGTGATGGGGTTAATTAGAAATTCAAAAAGTTTTGAAATAAACAATTAGATTACGTAATTCTATTCTTATTAGGATTTTTTATTTCATTTGAGAATTCATTAAACTTGAAAAAGAACAGCCGAGTTTTGTTTTCATGATTTGAAGTTTTTCTTTTTTTTTTCCCAATGGAATGTACTTAGTCTTTGCTGACTAAGTACATTCTTGCAAGTCCCCAAAATGTGAGGGCCATTTCATAGTTGCACCATCTTTGAAGTTTTAATTTAATATAAATAAGCTTTTTAATTTTTTTCATGTTTATGAAAGAATAATACCCAATGGAGTATATTCAAAGGAGCTACGGTTTAATATTAGATGCCTTTTTATCATTTGTAAATGTTTATTAAAGATAATACCTGGCATAATTTAAAATTTAATTGCATAAACCATGTGAGAAAAAATATTAAATAAATTATTTAACATCGTTTCCTGTATATCTACAATTTCAAAAATTAACATAAATCTTATTTTTGGCATGAATGGAAATGAAGTCGACCAAGCATTCTTATAGTCATATATATATAAAAAAGGACAAATTTTATAATCCCATTTTCATTGAAATATTTGGAGATAAAACGGAAGCGAACAAAAAATAAATAACATAACATAATAAAATAAATTATAAAACCACCTCAAAATAATTAATTTTTTATTAGATAAACAAATTTACAGTCTCTATAAGACAATAAATCACATAATGATACTTGATTCGAAAAATGAAATCTAATAGAGATTTTGATTGCAACTCAACAAGAGAAACATGTTATTAATTAATAGCCATTATCAATAGTTTTTTTTTGTTTTTGTAAAGACAATTTCCTGTTTATTTTGCGGCATATCCATGCAATCATCGTACGATTCGGAATACCAGTTAGTTCCGCCTAACACGTGGAAGGTTCCAGGTTCGTAACCTGGTGGGTACATTTCTTTTTGTCTCACCCATCCAGTATAGTGGTTAGCGACGCTGACTGCTATTCCGTAGGGCCTGGGTTCGAATCCCGGAGAAGGCATGGATGTTTGTAAATGTATAGTGCCGTCGTGGCATGGGGGTACTCTCTTATATAGCCGTCGAGGCGCAAGTCCTCTCGGGAGGTTGGTGGAAGGGGAAGAGATGTGTGAGGCCCCTGACCCTTCCCATAGTGTTCTTCCTCAAAATTGGGGTGGAACCGAGCCAAATAGTACTGTCACCTGCATGGTGCTCAAAGCTACGGCTAACGATAGGCGTACAATATATAGCCCGATGCCATGAGGAATTTCGTAGGCCTTGATCTGACTACGTCAAACGGGTGGCATTGGCAACAACAACAACCAGTTAGTTTTTATTCAAATCCAGTGTATATTTCATGCGGCGTATATTTTGAATGAAACAGTAACTCTTATTTTTGTATATGTCAGTATTCGACTTTTGATTCATATCAATGGAAGTAAAAGCTTTAAGACGCCACCTCTTATGAAATTAATAAACGTTTCATATCAGTTAAATCCAGTTGTTAGAGGTTAATATTTATTTACACACAGTAAGCAAAAAGAGCTTAGAATTCATAACAAATAATATGCATCTAATGGATTTTTTTCTTAAAATAAATTTTTTAACATAAGTTATTTTGTTTCCTTTAGTTGATCAGCAGTTGCACCATTTTTTTAATTTTGTTTCACGAATGTTGTAAACTACGCACTAAGATGAATATTTGAAGCTGTTACGATGCAATATATTCAGAATGTGTGAACTAATTCATGTTGCAATTTTTAAGTGAAACAAATGTGAATATCAGCTACATTGTGCTTTTGAGAAGTTTCTTAATTTCTATAAAAGATACTCATGCACTGTATTTTTGAAAAATTTATATGAAATTATTAGGCAATTTTCTGAAAATTATGTTTAAATATATACACGTAATAACAAATTAATATCAGAGAACATTACACAGAAGAGCCAGAAAAATATGTACACCTATCTGTCATTTAGGGAGCTCACGAACAAGTAAAATAGTAGCAATACGATATGCTATGGACTCGACTAATGTTTAAAGGTGTCTTGAAGGCAATTAAAACTATGATACCTGAAGAAAAGTGCATAAATAAATAGAAATGCGAGGTGCTGGAGATGCCTCCTGAACAGCACATTGTAAGGCATAAAAGATATGCTCAATATTGTTTATGTGTAGGGATTTAGGCATCCAAGGAAAGAGTATTTCAACAGCCATTCGATAAAAACTCTGGACTTGGAATGCACAACTGAAGTCAATGGGTATAGGTGGTTGGACAGAATACTTACGTCCTTTCACCTGTCAGAGGTCATCTTTATATGTATTAGGACTCCCCCAACATGCCAACTGGACACGCACCATATCATCAAAAAGGCTCCAACAGGGTAAGTAATCCCTTGATGACATGCAAGATTCTTGAATTAATGGAACTGCCTCAATAACCGCGCGTTTTCTTCTGCCCGATTATTGTACTTTCAATCCCACGTGTATTTTTTCTTCGAATATTTTTTAAAGTTTGCTTCAATTTTTAACTTATTTAAACTAATACATTTATTTACAAATCTACTAGTATTTACGTGCATTAAATGCATTATTAAAATTAACAGTTTTATATGTGTAAATAAGTTCAAACTTTTTAGATCTGCAAGCAGCCACAGAGTTTCTTATTGTTCAAATGATCACTGTTTGATATTTCAAAATGAAAAGAAAACTAAATCATAATTATGAAAGTATAACATATTTGTATGACGAAATTAAAAGATCTACGCGCAGTTTTTTTATGAACCTTTTTTAAAAAATCTGAGAATCAAATATCCAGCTGACTTTAAAAGATGCATAACTATTTTTAGCGCGTTTTTCACGTAGTGGAACAAAAGCGCTATTAAGACGCAAATTTCGTCTTCGTTCCATATTTTGTCGTACCTTTTTCTCAGCCAATAAGCAACCAATTGACCTCGAGTTTGCGGCATTTGGTCGCATTTGTGCCCTAGATGAGCCGAATCATATTTAAATTTTCCCATAGTTTTCCCGAATTTTCCTACAAATTTTCCTGAACTTCGCCAGTTTATAACAAAATTTTCTCAAATTTTACCTAGTAAATTTATTGTTTGCAAAAAGTTTTTTTAAAAAAATCTACCTGCATTTTGGAGGAAATCTTCACAAATACACCATCAATGTTTACGTATACGAGTCATTCTTTTCATTCCATAAGCCTTTGTTAGTTAATCTAAATAAACTTTAAGTAATGTAGTAGTTAAATTATTATTAATTGTATATACTTTTCCTTGTTAAACTTAAAAGAATAAATACATAGAAGCGAGTTTTATGCCTAGACAAGGAGTTAAGTCACCTTGTCCGGGCTTTTGTTGCTTCTGTAAAAAATAAATTTTTTTTTTATAGTGCTGATACAGATTTGTGTCATTATTTCTTTTCAGCTCAGTAGTAGTACATTTAGAGGAGTGGTACAGTACTACTTTCTGTTAGTAAAAAGTTCATTAGTTGCATTATTGTAAAATACAACATGTGAAAAACGCGATAAAATTACTTGGCCACGCCAATGATTGATATCTTGTTTTCCTTGAAATACATAAAGTTTAATAAATTTTCATATTATATCCAGCACAAAAAATTACATAACATAATCTGAGAAAACAAAATGTTCCACCTCTTTCTTTTCTGATAAATTGCAATGCTTCTTTTTAATTCATATGAACAAAGATATGTGTATGATTTTAATTCCCTGAAATATATAATTCCTGGCATAATTTTTTATCTTATTATTCTCTATGTAATGATCCAGAAAGTTGTACTTTGCTAAATGATTTCAGCTTCTTCCTTTTTAATTTACTTTCTTCGATACAGCGTTTTACAGATATTTTTTGTACAATCATCTGGTCAATTTTTGTATTTAGACTACAAGTTTATTACTCAGTCATCTGGTATTTTTTTCATTGCATCTTAAAAGCTATTTTCACTCAATGAATATATATATTTATTTTACAAAAAAAATTTCTGAAGTATTTTCGGAAACAGTTTAGTGAACATTCTCGATTTTCAGATATATATTTCATTTTTATGTAAATACATTAACTGTTTCAGTTATTCGTTTTCGAAAAAAAGATCTTTGGAAATTATCATTCTTAGATAAAGGATAATTATAGTTAAGCTTTGCATATCAAAAACACCCTGCAGTTGAAACGAGTGAATGGAATACCACGAACATTGGCGGTGATTTGAAGGGGGGGAATGTAACTTTAATGAAGGAAATGATGCAAACGGAATACGTAAAAAACTTGAACACTTATTGACTTCTTTCTATCACCATGTAATTGCATTACATGTTACACTAAACAAAGGTAAGAAAATTCATTGAAGAAAAAAAGATAAAAAAAAGAAATACTAAAGGAAACAAAATTAGTATACAGATAAATATTGGAGCCAAAATTTGGAAGTAGAGGTTTTCTAATCCTGTTCAGGATCACAAAAGAAATGTATTCAATATGGCTTGCGCATGCACAATTACCTTCAGAGTCAGAATGTCCATGATATTCTGAAAACACCTGCCTTGACCTCCTCAAGAATCTTCAGATTCGTTCTGATTGAGATTTGTAGTTCTACACTCCAATCAATATCTTTTCTGTATTTCTTGAGGAACAACTTTCCATGTATGAGTTTTTAATTCTTCCTCACATAAAATTTGTAAGCTATTAGAGTCGCTCTCCTTATAACTCATAACAAGACATCTGTCAGACAACTGCCGGATTGTCACTTCTTTGAAGAGTCAAACTTCTGTCTTAACGCTAATAGTTGCCCTGTACCAATTTGACGCTGCATCAAATCCAATCTAATTGCAACGTGTGATGATATGGAATAATGTCTTGATTTGCTATAAATCACTGAAATCAGTCATAGGATATCTAAATTGGTAGATCTATGATGGATTTACTGCGGATTACAGCTGTATTTGTTCTCTGTACTGCTACTTAAGGGTGTATCCAGCGTCTCTTTAATAACTGGATAATGCCAAACTCACCACAAGATTCATTAGCCAAAAAGCACTATAAGATACTCAATTTATTCTTTGACCATTTATTCCTTAGTGTTTTCACTAATTCTATATATCTGGAATACATAATAATTGGCTGGACTGAGTGCCAAAAAGATAGCACTTCCCCGAAAGCAATAATTGAACGTAAGGAAAGTGTGGTAACATTTGATATAAGCTCAAATAGTGCCAGTGTTTTAAGGGATAGAAGCTGGGGGAAAAGGAGATCATCTTTTGATCATACGTGAGATGTCTAAAAGAGTTGATATCAGTAAAAATTCCTCACATGCAGTTTTATTCAATTATTTGAACCTATTCAAAGTGGTCACAAAATTTGAGCCTAAATTGATGTAGGCAGAATTGGGAGAATTCGTTTTCACGGCAGAACGTGGGAATTCAGTCATCTCGAAATCTCCGCTCTGAAGATGTGAATCCTTGCAACATTGAAGAAGCCATCGAAGGATTCCTTCTTGAGAATAAGAGGATATAATGCAGAACACGACGGTGGAGATGAACACTATTCTAAAAGAAGCCTTTCAGAAGTGCTTTCGATGGTGAAGGATCGGTGGACTAAATGTGCGGAGACGCAGGATGCTGATAATTTGTTCCAATCCCATCACGTAAATAATTTGTTTTACTAGAACAGAGGTAGGATACTTTTTTAAGACACACAACCCTTGTATATTTATTTATATAACAAAAGTGTTATTGTTATTTTTCAATTTTCAACCGTTATTATTATTAGCATTTAAAATGGGCACACTTTTCAGATTTATTTTCCTTTTTTCGATATTTTTACTATTACTTGCTATTTAATTATAATGAAGATTGTACTCTAAAATAATATAACTAAAAGTAACTCAAAACTGTTAAATTATAGCATTTTGTTGAAAATTTTGTATTAAACATATTGTACCTGAGAACCTTTTAAACACGGAAATTTTTCAGTAGCTTCAGAATTTGAACATACAACTTGTAAGCCTCGATAACGAATTTGCTGACCATGAATATTCGACTACTGCAGCTGCACACATACAGAGAAATACAGATAATCTAAATTTCTAAAACATGTGGAAAGTCAAAAAATTTTAAACTAATGGCAGAAATTAAATGTATCTAACGAGTTAAATTAAGGGCAAGATACATGAAAGTTATTAAAATTAGAATTATTATAATATTTACTTTTATTCAAATAAAGTTTATTAACTTATTTAAAGTAAATGAGTCACTTTTATAGCTAAAAATTCTTGAACCATGAACACGCAATACAGTATTAATAGGGAAAAAATTCGAAGGATTTGATTATATCTCACTATGATTTTCAATATCTTTTTGACAAGGCCTAGTAACGTGATTTAGTTGTTGGTAAACAAATATGACATTTTCCGGAAAGTAGTGATAAATTATGCGAAAAATGCAAGAAGGAAAATACAAGCAAGAAAATAATAACCGCATTTCTATTTTTATCCCATACTTTCTTGATGAGCATCTTGAAACCTTGTCAGAAAAGAAAATTGTTAGAGATATTATGAAGTGAACTGATAAACTGGAATTAGAAAGTTACTTTCTTGCAACAAGTATTAACTTTTCATTTTAGAATTCTGTTATTTTATAAAATCTGGCTAAAAATCTAATTATTTCATACTTTTACAAATTGTAAATGATAGAAATAATATATTTCAAATACAAATTTATAGCTCCTACATAAAACTATGCTCTATAATTCTTTCTGTGATTTTTAATTCTTTAAAATCGAAAAATAAAAGTAAATACTTTGAAAAATAAACGTAGATTTTACTAGACTCATTTAAATAATCCTACAGCAAAAATAGAAGCTGAAGTTTTCTTCATATAATGATAAAAACATCTTGAATTACCTAGATTTTTCTTAATTTTATTATGTTACCAAAGCAAAGAAACCAATAAATATGCAAAAGTTGTATGAGTAATATATTATTTGTTTAAATCGAGATTTGGATGAATATTTGTTTTATCAGTTGACATATCTATAAATTGTATTATGTGCTCAAAAATAACAAAATTCATAGAAAAATTAGTAAAAACATTTACATGAAGAAAATTTAAACATATGCATTTTTGCATTCTATAAAGATAAATATCAAAAAATGATATTCTATAAAATGGTTGATGTGTGACGAAAAGTGCTTTTTAAATCATGAACTTATATAGTTATGATGATTTCAGTTTAGAAAAGGTATTTTATTATTTAAATTTAGATTATCATTCTGTCACGGTCCATAGACCGCGGGTGTTCGGGGGAGGGGAGGTTCGAATAAAGATCAGTGTTTTTCGATTAGCGCAATTTTATTAACTATATCACTTAATAGACTTAATCAACTTATTTGAGAATGCAATCAAATCACTAAACACGAGGAGCAATCAATCTTAATAAATTAATTATAATAGACATAAGAGCCCTTATCTCATATCCTGAGCGCAATTGCTTCAACACTTGAATAATAGTCCACTTGAATTAACTATACGACCACCGGTCGCTATCGCTATGCTTCCTTCAATCTCCAATTGGCAACCATCATCTCGCCTACTCAACGATCAGCACTTAAATAGAAGTTCTAATTTACATAAAACCAAGTCTTCTTCACGGAAAGCGGTTTTCAACTGAAATGACAGTTAAAAAGATTTTACCCTAGAGGATTACCAAACGCGAATAGACCCGTTACAATTTTATTCAAAAAGCTAAGCATTAATTACGTAGAAAGAAAATTAAAGTTTTCATATCTAAATATTTTACGTAATTCTTATTCCGATACGATAAAATTACCTAAGCAACTATTTTCTCAACAAGAGCCGTGGTAGCTTATTGATCAAGATAAGGGACTCATGGCTGGCGTGACATGAATTCGAGCCTAGTACAGCTGAAGACCCACCGTGTACGGGCACTGTACATTCTAAATCTGGTGAGAGCTCAAATTTCTTCCCGGTGGTGAGGTGTGGTAGTTAAGAGAGGGGGTGCCAGCTCAGGTGCAATCGTTGTCAGTTGGCCATCCTTCAAAATTACGAGGTCCGTCACAAAACGCCCTCGTGCAGGTGAACAGTGCGACGTTAATATTCACTCACTCACTCATTTTCTCAAACACTTGTTTAACAAAACGCTAGACATGGAAAAAAAAATTTGTGATTTTTTTGAATAGCAACAAAAAGGATTAACACTAAGTTCATTTACCAAATTGGAACATTTTATCTAACAGGGTTTTCTTTTAGAGAGACATAATTATAATTTTTTCAAGACATTTCCTTTTTCATGCCATATGATAAATTATACTATGTAAGTGTTTGTTTAATTACTGTTATTTTTAACTTTAAATACGTGTTTAGAGAAACTCTATACTCTTGTATTCTATATCTCTAAGTTAACACTTAAAAAGTTCTTTTGAAATTCCTAAAATTGTTTTTATTTTATCTAAGAGAGCCTACGGCAAGTTTTACTTTTTTTTTTGTAGATACATATAATTTTATATTTAACACAAACAAGAAGTCTTGATGAAAAATATTTGATGCGATATTTAAAACATCTTTAGAAACACTGTAACAGATGTGAGCTCTGATTACAGTAGTTGCCTTAATAGCGATGATTAGGACTTATCTTTGATAAAATTGGTTCAAATTTCACTTATTTTAGTTATTAAGAGTTCCAAATTTAATAATTTTAAAATAAACTTAATCTCTTTTCGGTTTTTTTCCCTACCCATTTTATATTCTGTAAGGTAACTATGTATTATCTCCTAACACAGCTGCTTAAAATAAATTTCTCAATTTAGTATACGAGTAATTATTTACCCTTTCACTGCCAAAGCCTTACTTAGTCAAACCTAATTCGGATCACAATAAAATATACACTACTAAACATATTTAAAACTGTGTAGAAATTAAAGATTTGCACCCTAATTGTAGATTATTTTGTAACGGTGATTATTAATTATACTTCTATTGTTATCATTTTAATTTTGTTGCTTCACTCTCTCTCTCTCTATTCTCTGTTCCAGTCAAAATCTAAGCAAGTATCCGTTAAGGAGTCAATTTCAAACAAGTGGTTTTGTCACCAGGACGTTTGGCCGACTTAGTGACGACTTGGCATTAAGTGCATGACTACAAAGGCGCATAATGGCTCCTCAGCTTACTTCTAGCATTTCTACTATGCCTGGAAGAATTTCCAGACATAAAGTCTTCAGACGTCAAGCAGAGACTAGACCTTCTGCTCGGCGTCCAGTTCTGAATGACTGCATCCAACCGGAAAGATTGGTTATTGTGAAGCTGTAAACATCGGTAGTGGATACCAGGAGAATGGGCGAGTGTTCTTTTCAGTTAATGAGTCGAGTTTCACCAGACAGAATGATTATCATCGAGTCTTCATCTGGAGAGAAAGTAAAGCTAGCTTTCATCCTTCCTACGTTATAGAAATCGAAATATTTGGTGGAAAAGAGATCCTTGTCTGAGGCAGCATAATGTTGGGTAGTCGTACACCATTGCACGTCTTCGATGCGGGTCATACTAACTCACAGCAGTAAGGGATGAAATCCTTGAAATCTTTATAAGATTTTTCTGGGGTGCTATGGGCCTGGACTACATTTTTGGACGATAATGCGTGACCCCACATTTTTGATATTGTAGATTAATTTCGCAATTTCGATTGATCCTCTAGGTTTCCTTATCTCAGTCCTATTGAACATGTTAGAGATAGTCTAGGAAACGCCATTTCTCATCATAGTCCCCCTCCCGGGATTTAAAAGTCGCACTTTTGTCTGAATGGGCAGAAAAATTTCATTACACCTTCATAAGCAGATCGTTATGAGCATTGTAGAGCAGTGCACGTTGGTCACATTTCATACTGGAAAGACTTTACCCGAAGTAAATACTCTATCTCTGATTCCCGATTTCACACTTTTTGTTATATTCTTTATCTTAATTCCAGTCAAAATAATTTTCTATATCGTTATGCAGCTAGATTTTTTTCTCACATTTTAACATGTCTCCATTCCAAATTTTGTAGCAACACAGTAAATAGTTCATTAGTTTTCCCAGATTTTATGTTTGTGACCTTAATTTGGGACATGTGTGTATTAGGTTTTTTTTATTAAATTAATGCTCTTACATTTATTATTATTTTTATTTATGTAAATATATGACTATTTATTTAACGTAGAATATAAAAAATAGCTCAAAAAATATGTAAACACAATAAAATAAGAGAGTATATTTAAATTCAAGAATCCTAAATGAGAATAAAAATTTAAATGAAAACATTCATTCTAGCTCTGACTGCATAAAATAACTTGTCACTGCTTAGAGTGAAAGTTAGAAGTAATAAAACCTCAAGTAAGATTAAAACAGAAAAAAATGTGTATGTACATACTTCAGTTCTTATTATCTACATCAATTTAATAATATCTAAGACTGTGTGAGATCTCTTAAATATTTTTTCAAAAGCTTCCTTAACAAAAATTTTACTCTCAACAGTCGAAGAAAGAATTCTTTATGAGAATAAATACTTTTCTCTAACCTTAATTTTAAAAATTTGAGTTCAAGTAAGAAGGCAAAAAATTGCTGTCTTTATATATTTTCCCCCCGTTTCCAGAAATGAAGTCTTTCCCATGGAACGAAAACACAATTTCCGGTTCGAGTCGAACATTAGCTTCCACACGTCAAAAAGTCGGGAAAGTTCAGTTGTGGCCGTCAAATATGCAAACAAAGTACATATTTTCAGAGAAAACTTATTTTCCCTGCCACCTGTATTCATGTGGCTCCCTTCCAAAGACAAGACGGAGGAAATTAAAATATTCCCTATTCTAAATAAGGAGCCATATGTGAGAGAGAACATATTCATATATAAAATTTCCAGTTTTGAGTTAGAATTATGTATATATATATATATATATATATATATATATATATATTATGCTCGTGCCTTTTCTAGAATGAGAACTCATTAAATAAATGTCATTCTAGCTCTTTTTTTCAAAAAAAAGTGTTCCGTTAAGAATTTACTAGTAAAATTATGTTTTTCAATGTAAAAATAACATTTCTTGGAAAAAGTATACAGTTTTGAAACTGAAAAACATTATTTTAAGTTTTGTAACAATAAAAATTCGTAAGAGAAATGGTATCTCTGAGTTTTACTTTTAATGCTGTTCACATTTTCATAAATTACAAATGAATAATTAAGAAGGTTTCTTATGTGTAAAGGCAACGGTATTCAACGAATTCCGGTTGCAAATTCGTTTAAACCATTCTTTTCATAAAGTCACGGTTAGAAATCTTGAAGCTACTAGTCTCTATTTGTACAGATGTTGATGTACATTATATTTTTAGGCTCAAAATAACTACGTTGGTTTTTATATGATTATCTGCGGTGTGGGGCTAATTATTGCTTCGTCTACAACAGTTAACTCAGGTTCAAAATAACGATGTCCGTCACCAATCGTCTTTGTGTTGCTTTGAGAAGTGAGACATTAATAAACAATTAATTAGTGAAATGCATATTTCCATATTTTGTATGTACACCTTTATGTATTTCGCATTTAATACTTGTTGCGTTGGTGTCTGAAAGGTCTTAATTACGATTTCGCAATCTGGGTAGTACAAAATCATGCAGAGGATTCGCGTCTTAAAGCCAATAAAGACTAATTTTATACCGAGGCGGATGGTCTTAAATTTGTTAAAGTAAAGCAATTTCCCCTTTCTGGAGTATAGAAGATTAGTAAGTGCAGTGCCAGCATAGCTTTCGTCCTCTCGATTTGACCATGTTTCAAAATCATGAGGTCCAATATCCTGCATGTTGCGCTAAATACAGTTAACAAACACTTAATTATTCCATATACAGCTTTATATATATATATATACAAAAAACAGTTATAAACTTAAGGTAACTAGAGTCAGGATAGAATAGTCTTAGCCTCAATAGTACAGAGCAAACTCCTGACCTTTGGAACCAGGATTGCAGGTTTAAACAATGCTTTTCGGCCAGCCAACCTTCACCTGAATTTGCCAATACTCTAAGCCATATGGAAAGCAAGAAATTTCTAGAAAAGTTTAACTATTATTATAAATAAAACCATAATCTATTTATGTAAAACAATAATATTATAGCCTGTAATAATTACTAAAATATTTTAAATCAAAGTTAAAACTATTAGATAAAGACTTGCCTCGTGTACCGCAAAACATATTCCAGGGCAATGGACAATAACAGTAATGCGTAAAATTATTAAGTTTTGATAAAATAACATTAATACTATATATATATACACACAGTTAAAAACTCTATATTTTGTTTTAAAATTTATAGAAAATAAAAGTGCCACCCAGACATATACAATTAATTTTAAATAAAATATAATCTTGTTAATTTTCTTAGCTTGAGGCGCCATCTATCGATTAACTGTACAGCTAATAACATATTTTTTATTTAACTGTTAGGTAACTTTTTTATAAATTTAGGAGGGTATCCATGTACCATACAATGTTTAATAAAGTTATTAAAATTTAAATATATATCAAATTTATCACTAACTAATACTTTATTAAGATAAATATAATTGAAAATAATATTTCTATATATATATATATAGAGAGAGAGAGAGAGTGAAATATCATTTTCAACTATATTTATCGTAATAAAGTTCCCATCTTCCCTTGAGCAATTTTTTCGATTTTTTTATAGTTACTTTTAGTAATTGAAACAAATGAAATATTTTAAAATATTAATTAGTTTTTGTATGTATTCCTATATTTTTCCCTCTGAATCTCAAACATAATATCTGAATTAATTCATATAATTTAATTAATTAATAATATCGCTAAACATTAATCATCGGTAATTATAGTGTCAATTAATTATAGCAACATTAATTACAATCACATTAGTAATAGTATAAATTAATTATAATCCCTATTAATCATAGTCACTTTAATTATAATCTTAATTATTTATAATCTCGTATAATCATAGTCGCATTAATTATAATCTCAATTAATTATAATCTCGATTAATCATAGTCGCATTAATTACGCTCTCAATTAATTAATTCTTATTAATTATATAATCTCGTTAATTATAATATCATTAAATTAAACAAAAATAAATCATAAGAGTAATTAGCCACTCCAACGGCCTTAAAATCCAACCTATATTCTTACTTTCACCTTTAATTTTCTCTCTCTTTCACTTTATTATAATCCCAAAATATTATCATGCACAAGAATTTAAGAAAAATTATAAATTCCCACCTTTTCCTTCCTATGTTTCGAAAATAATTTTAAAAATATCTATGCATATATCACTACATAACAATTTTTAAATTAAATAAAATACAAATCTGTATGATACATTCACAGTATTTGTATAGTAGTATGAAATTAAGATACAAATGCAAACATATTGAGCTCTAGAAAACTATCATCGAGCTATCACGAATGGATTAGAATGTTTCTTTTTAAATTCCAACTTTTTTGCTTGTCTAAACTTTGACATCATACTCACAAGAATAACTATCATAAGAAAATAATCCAAAATGATCAAACTTCATATTTTATGACTACTTGTTGTTAAAAAATAATGCTTTGGCTTGGAAGTATCGGATTATGGTGGGGCAACTGCTTAAAAATAACAGAAATGTAGTAGAAAGAATTATTTTGAGATGGCAGAAAAAGAACCCCTAAGGTTGTTTGGCAAATGGTAGCTAAGCTCTAGAGAATAGATGAAAATAAGTTCTATGTTACATCATGTAGTTGCCCATCTTACAGCCCGAAAAAAAGCTCATAAACTCGACATTTATGGACTTTTTGAGAACTTAAAATTTTATGTAGCAAAGTAGCTTTCAGATAAGTGAACGAGAAGTTTTAAAAGAGTCTATGCTGCTGTTCTTTCAATACTTAGTTCGAGTAATTTTAAAATGTGTCATTTCTTTAAGATAGGGAATTTAAACTGTCATGAGCATAATAGGAAAATGTTAGAAAAAGTACATGAAGTTGCTACATTTTATTTCCTATTATGATTTAAATTACTTTCCAATCTGATTGAATAAATCTTTCTTTAAGCAATAAAATAAAAGAAATTTTTAAGAAAACATGCAATAATCAAAACTATATTTAAGATTTTATTATTAATGTGCGGGTAGCTAAAATTAAATTTACGAGATTTAGTAACATTGGCTTAGACTGGCAAACCATCAAATATTTGCTTTAAATCGTTTTTTTTTTTAATAAAAAAGAAGATTGTTTGATAAAAGTATATTATGAACGATAACGTTCTCAATCAACTGATATAATTTTAGAACAACATGTTTGTCTCTGTTTCATTTTATTTTCTGAGAGTGTCATATCAAGGCCCACGAAAATCATCGTGGCAAGGGACTGGTAATTTAAGCCTATCATTAGCCACAGCTTTGGGCACCATGCAGTTTACATTACGAATTGGCTCGGTTCCATCTCAATTTTGAGGACGAAAACCCTGATGGTGATCAGGGGCCTCCTACCACTATTTCTCATCCACCAACCTCACGAGAGGAAATGCGGTCCGACGGCTAATTAGAGCATCCCTCCAAGACGCATACATTTATAAACATACATGCCTTCTCAGAGATTCGAGCCTAACTGTCAGCGTCACTAACTATTATACAGTATGAGCGGTGGTGTAGCAAATAAATCTAGTATTCTGATTAAAGCAGGACTTGCTAAATTAACTAATAAATTCACAGATTCAGAAACTTCTTTCATTTTCGTACTTCAAATGATATAATGAATTGAAAAAAATGATATAATTTAAGTCTCTTACACCAAGTTGTTTAAAAACATCAATTTACATTTTTTAAAAAAGCTGATTTAAAAATACGTATTACAACTGCATAATTTGCAACAAAGTGTTTCTTAATTATTTTTATTGATCGTGTATTTTTATCTTGCTAAATGCAAATGGTTTCCCAAGAACATTTGTGGTAACGTTTGGTTACCCTTACATCCGAACCCTCCTGTCTACCTGTAAACCCGGCAAGATGTGTGGGAGGAACTAAATAATCCACAGACATTATTTCCAATCTAATTTGATTTATTAATTCTTATTAACAATTATTGAACAGACATAACACAATTCTAATTAAGGTGTATTAATTATGGTAGAATGCAGATGTGAGATTCGATAACTTGGGGATACTACTACAAACCTCAACTGAATCTAAGGTAGCTTAAATACGCTCAACTACAACTACATCGCTCACTAATAATTAGATTCTACTTAATCAAGAGCACAGTATCTGAACCTTTAATATATCGGATCCTACACGGGAAACGTCAGGCACTTTCTTCGGCTTGATCAAATGATGATGGCTCCACGATCTGTAACCTTTAATTAATTCTCAAACTTATGATACTTCTATTTGTACACCTCCAACGTCTCAACTTCAGCGTGTCAACAACAATGTGTCAGCAACTCGCTTTCTTCTTCTTCACTTCTTTTCTTACTTTCTTTCCTCTTGCCAACTCGCGAAAACCGAATTTATATAATATGCCTCATTTACATAAACCACGTTCGCTTTCTCGATGAAAGTTGGATGAATTAAATATTTTGCTTAAAGAGATGAAGAGATATTAGTGGAACCGCGTATAGATTCGTCACGCATTATTTTTCCATTTAATGTTTATGTATAACATAACATATCTGATTTTAAAATGCGTTTTTCAGTTGATTACACATGCATGCACACATATGGAAGCACCCTCAATTTTTTTCCTAAGTAATATATATATATTTAAATATAAAATGAAAGACGTGAGATCTTAAATAATGTGTGTTATCATCGATATTAGTTCGATATCTATAAGCAATTATGTATTCATGTAATTTGCATTCACAGTAATTTAAATTTGCTTATATAAAAAAACATCGTTGATTCGAAAGAGACCGGCAAATATATCACCTGATAAAAATTGGATATATTCACAATAATTTTTAAGGTAATATTAATAAATAAAATAAATTATTCGATTTCATTATGAATGAGAGCTTTGTTATTCAACTTTATTGTACTTTTTAATTTCAAATTTAAAAAAAAAATATTTTTTTCCTAAAAAGTTTATAAATCTGAGTGAGGCAGAGTTGATATAAGAAGGGCATATCTGCAAATGTTATACAGAAGACCAAATATATTTTACATTAATTAAATAAAAAATACAAAAATATAAGGAATTAAGTCTTTAAAGTAGTGGGTTATTCCTTATTATTTATTGAAAATTTGTAAAATGCATTGCATTCAACAAAATATCGGGAGTTATAAACTGTGCAGAATGAATGAATGTATTATAAAAAGGGTCTGCTGGAAAGTTTAGTTGATTAGATGCTGCATTTGTACGCTCAAGTTGGTGGATTTTCATGATGCAGAAAATCGACCGAGTTCATGTTGTATGACTATGCAGAATGCTAAAGATCCCTAGAGTGCCCTGTTTGATTGGGGTGCTCTCAGCAAAATTAAATTCCTAGTGCAATTTTGCATTGTCAGAGCTCAGGTGCCTCCCTCTAGAGTACAAACTGCGCTTCAAAATTACATTGTGGCACAATTTGTATCCACCTAAATTGGTGCCGCACTAAAAAAGTGATACCAGCTCCCAGAGAAGTAGTTACCATTGCAGACCCAACTCTCCCAGGTTTGTAATGATAATTATCAATCCACAGTCCCATTTGAAAGGAAAGAAATATTATATCAAAGCAGTGGCGCATACAAAGGGAGGGGGGTTCTGGGAGTCCGGACACCCCTCCAAAGCCCTTGAGTTTTTTTCGATTGATGATAATCCTATAACGTAAAATTTAATGAAGAACTTGTAATTAACAATTTATTTTATTAATTAATGCTAATTATTAATCAATAATTTACTTTTTACTGCTTTTGTTAACAAAGTCAGACGAATCAATAGGTGTTGTCTTGAAGTATGATACGAATTGGGAAACTTTCGACCACGGACTGCCCTCCCCCTCCTCCTTGAAAAAGTTTTGTGTGCGCTACTGTATCAAGGAAATATTTACAGAAATCATGATACTTTATAATAGCTTTAAACTTTTGAATTCGGTAAATAAAAGATGCTAGTTATTTTTATAGAAAAGTTCTTCACAAGGGCGACAATATAAATTTAGGAATATAAGAATTACATGCAGAAATATACTAAATGAAAAGTGTCATTCTTATAATTTATATAGTGCTGAGTAATTAAATAATTACCACTACCATGGTAGTATATTTTATCCATTTAAAAACAATATTCTCAAAAAAAATACTAAGTATACAATTAACTTTAGAAAAGAGGAGAAAGAAGTTTGAATAATAATATATATATATATATAAAAGGGCTAAATTTTTTGAAGCATATACATTATCACTTTTGAAAAGAACTGAGCATAGTGGTGAATTACATCGTATAAGTGCCCACTCTGGTCTCACTTTGGTAGGAAAATGGCCTTGGGTATATTCTAGATAGGTTGCTCATTAATCGACAGAGAGACACTCTAGGCCTTGGGATCTTACTTGTTAGTTTTTCTTCCCATCTGCTGCTGATGTCAAATATCGTTTCTTTGATGGACTTCGTACGACAGAAAGAAAGTTTCAGTAGAAAAGCTTCGCTTAAGAGGGAGATTAATCTTGGCTAAAATAATGTTGGGAAAGAGATATCCAGTAAATATGTATTGCTTAACCTCTTAAGTGTTCAATTGCTTTTGCCCAAATTGTTCCAAAAATATGCAAATTTTTTATTGTATATATCTAAGCATATGCATATACTTAACAAAATGTGAAAATGGAAGGATTTTATTTTGATTTTCAATTTTAAAGTTCTGACACTTTTTTTTTTCAATTTTATGCATGTGGAGCACAAAACACCCTAAAAGTTTGCTATTTATAAGGGCTGCTTGCTAAGAAGAATGTTTCATATATCTTAAGGGAATTTCTCTCATACTTACAAAAATATATTTCATGCTTATATCTCTTTTTTAAGCGTTTGACTAGTGTGTGTGTGTGTGTGTGTGTGTGTGTGGTGTGTGTTGTGTGTGTGTGGGTGTGTGTGTGTGTGTGTGTGTGTGTGTGTGTGTGTGTGTGTGTGTGGTGTGTGTGTGTGTGTGTGTGTGTGTGTGTGTGTGTGTGTGTGTGTGTGTGTGTGTGTGGTGTGTGTGTGGTGTGTGTGTGTGTGTGTGTGTGTGTGTGTGTGTGTGTGTGTGTGTGTGTGTGTGTGTGTGTGTGTGTGTGTGTGTGTGTGTGTGTGAACCAGTTAAGGGGCTAATACTTTTTTTGAAAGAAAAAAGAAATCAGTGACCTCTTTAAAATGCTTAGCAATGGGAAATTGGAAAAAATGGAATTAATGGGTTCAGAGATTCCATATAGATATCAGAACACTAATTCCTTAAATTTGCATGAATCTGCAGTTATTTAAACTTGCGAATTTTAAACATCCTAAATTTAATTTCCTGAATTATGGTTCAAAATACAATTTCATTTATAAAAAATCAATGTATCAATCCAGTTTGAATTGTTTAAATACTGTTCATTTAAGTTGAGTTTTCGTATATTAAAATAGTATTTAATGGTAGTTATTAGTAAAAATATTTTTCTTTGACTATTTTTATTAAACTGTCATTAAATAATGAGCTATAATTGAAATGATAACACTATATTTTATTTTCAAAAAATTCGCTAAAATGTCAGACTAGTTTGAAAACGTCTACTTTGGTCAAAAATGACATTTTCTTTTTATTTCATCATTTTAAAAAATTCAAACAATTAACATTCTAATTCTGTATCAATTGATTGTACGACAAAAGGGAAAAACATTATGTAAATGTTTAAAACATTACACACCTGCCAAAACACTCCTTTTATAAAAGTTTAATCTTTTTATTTACCGTAAATTCTGGAGTATAACACGCACTTTTAACAGAAAAAGTGAGATCCAAAATTACAGATGCGC